>JANJGK010004320.1:57500-64561 GCA_039081455.1 Macrobrachium rosenbergii
ATATTTTTCAATGAACTTTTCAGTAGCTCTTGTTTTGGGGCGCTACATTTTTCAGTATTCTTAATTCTTAATTCTCATAACTGTCTCACAGTATTCTTCATATAAAGTGTTTATTTACTGGTGTATATTTCTTGATATTTATATATTTATTTATTGATATCTGCCGATATTTATTTGCTGATATTTATTTATTAATATTTAATGATATTTATTGATATTTATTCCACTGAGTAAACTGCGGAAGAGCACCGATGTATTCAATTCTCTGTCTGAAAATCAGTGAATCAAATTTGACTCATATTGTATTGCATTTTTCTGTACTGTGTTTATATTAACAAAACTAAAAAGATAAGAAATCTAAGAAATCTTCCATCGATGACACATTGCTAGAAAATAAATCAATGAAATGGGTTTCATGAAAGATTTCAATATAACAAATAATAACGTTTGCACGTGCCAGCGGCGTATTCTTTCTCTTCTCTCGGGTACGTGGCAACATCTCTCGGTAAAAGAGAGAGAGAGAGAGAGAGAGAGAGAGAGAGAGAGAGAGAGAGAGAGAGAGATCCCCTCAACTTTTCCACCTGATTTGTAACATTGGCCAAACCAAGGACGAAGATCTGATCACATCAGCGGAACACAACGGACGCTGAAAAATAAAGACGGGGATTCGGCTTCCAAAACTGGTTTTATATTCTCGCACAACAGATCAAAACTGGTTTCATACGAGATGCAGGAGCTTTTTTTGTGGTAAGTAAAATAATATTCATGTTCTAGGTAAAAGTTTTATTTTCAAAACAGATCTTTAAACTAAAATTCCACTTCTTTAAGCGCTTAGATTGAACGGATGCCCTTTGTGCGTTTGTTCTTCCTTACGATGGGGGGAGTTAAAGGCCGAATTAGCTTGAAACAAAGGACTGTTTTTTTTTATCCTTGGCACTTCAAAGTTTAACAAGATAATCTTATTACGAAAATTCACGGAAACAGAAATCCATGTAAATTGAATTAATGATTTTAACGACTCATTCGTTAGAGAGATTCGCGTTCAGTCTGCTTCTGATGTGAAGCTGTTCCCTAATCAGGAAAAAACAAATAAAAACTGCGCCGAAGTTCCTTCGGCGCAATCGAGTTTCCTGTACAGCAGCTACAACGTATGATCAAGGCCACCGAAAATGGATCTATCTTTCGGTGGTTTCGGTATAATGCTGTATGAGCCGCTGCCCATGAAACTTTAGCCACTGCTGGTGGTGGCCTTTCCTACATCGTTGCCAGAAGCACGATTGTGGCTAACTTTAACCTAAAATAAAATAAAAACTACTGAGGCTAGCGGGCTGTAATTTGGTATGTTTGATGATTGGAGTGTGGATATCAACGTACCTATTTGCAGCCCTCTAGCTTCAGTAGTTTTTAAGATCTTGGGGGGGGGGGGGGGGGCAGAAAATGAGCGGATGGACAGACAAAGCCGGCACAAAAGTTTTCCTTTACAGAATACTAAAGAAAAAACAGAATATATTTTGTGGCGGTACAGTGTGAAGAGGAAATGAGCTAAGATTTGATTACTAATAGAGAAAATGAGTTAAATTTTATATGCATTAGTGAAAATGAACTATAATTCAATAAGCCCCTAGAAAAATCATGGATCTCTCATCCTACTCCTTAGTTTATCACATAACGTTTACATCAAATCCATTTTTCAGATATCTTAGAATGAAGAGATGTAATTAGCAATTACTTTATGATCATTTTAAGATAAAAAAAATCCAAATGCTCTTCTATACATTTCTGAAATATCTGTTGGAAAACCTAGATAACATGAGGATTAAAAAGAGAGAAATAATTACTATTTCACCCATTTTATAAAAACAAAACCACTAATTACAATTAATGTACCCTTTTCATGGAGTCTCTCGCTTTGATAAGGCTTTATCGCTGGAAAATCCTTTCACCATTTTCGGTTATAATTATGATGAAAGGCCTCATAATTACATGCAAAGCCGCATCTATTTAAATCTAGCGGTTGAAACTTCAAAAAAAAAAAATCCCCTTTGGCAAAGACGAAAAGAAATATTTAGCGGCTTTTATCTCGGTCTGGTCAATTCTACTGACGGGATAAAATTGCTGTGTTTCTTTGAATATAATATTTTTGAGAGGTGTAACCACCATTAAATTTCCTGAGATTATTTGTTCTCTGGAAGGAGTCTTGTATTACGTAATTAATATAGTGGTCTCTTATCAGTCTGACCTGTCGAGTTCTGAGAACGTGATCAAACGGCAATGGTTCCAGCATTTATTTCCCTTTTTCTGTCTTCTCTCTTTTTGACAGACCAATCATTACTGGCCAGATCCATTCTCTTTCTTCACACGTTCAATTCCATAATAACTCTATCATTAACATGCGTTTTTTCACTTTTTCCCGTCATCTCTACTTCCTCGACAATGCATCGCGTCTTAATTCGTTTTAACAAGTTGTCACGTTTATTTCTTACTGCCCAAGAAGTCCTTCTTACGAAATGTTTAATTTTCAAAATAAAATCCCTTGGGAAATATCAAGGTAATGATTGCAGGTAAATGCTTTAAAGAACCCGTCCATTTTTCAGTCAAGTTCATCGCTCTTGAATCCCAGTTCCTTACATAAATGTATTCATTTATACAAACGCACACACACATACACACACACACACACACACACACATATATATATATATATATATATATATATATATATGTGTGTGTGTGTGTGTGTGTGTGAGTATATGTATATATAAATATAAATATAAATATATATATATATATATATATATATATATATATATATATATATATATATATATATATATATATATATATATATATATATATATAATTCAGCCAAAAGTCATTTCTCCTAACAGAGGGTTTTCAGAGTGAAGAAACACAATAGTCACTTTCATGTACATACATTAATTAATGATCTTTACAGTGACCCTTTATGCAGAAACCCCCAACAATATTAGCCACCCTGTTCACCGACACAGAAGACTCATCAGCAACACGTTGAATCCTCATGCATAAGCTTCCATTCATTTCGCGTGTACTCCTTTCTTCCTCTCCTAAAACACTTTTGTATCAAAATGTCTTTTCTTTAACACAATTGTCAATTCTTTCCACGTGACTAAACCATCTCAAAACGCTCTGGCCCTTCCTTTTAGCTATACTAATCTGCTTACTACATTCTCTGTGTATCTCCACATTTCTCACCCAATTCGCGGTCTTCTTATTCTACATATGTTGGGAAAATACTTTTTAACTGCCTCAGTTGGTTTCCTTTCATTTTCATTTAGCATCAGTTCTTAACTGCCATAAAGGATAGTTGGCTCAGCATTCTCTTCATACATTCTCGTTTTGTCTACCTTCTTCCCTTTGCCTACTCTGTGAATTGTCACTTCTCTCATTTCAACAATAGTCATTTATTTACTCCCAAATAATGCATGTTTTTTGTGTGTGTGTTTACGTGCGTGTATATTGCCTGTGTGTGTGATGTGTAATCTTGCAGGCACAAACATACTCAAGAGTTTATAACATTTTTCTCTCTGCTTTTATTCATTCATGACTAGATTCCCCTTGATCTACTGTGTAAACCTTTCCACTCCTGTGATTCGCCTAAATAAAACTGCAACATTGTTTGTCTTGCACATCGCTGTTGGGAGATCCCATCTTTAAAGGGAATGCCGCTATTTCCCCCTCCCTGTATCTTTCCAAAACATGAATTTCCTGACCCCGAATTTTATTCCGGGATGAGCTGATTGCAAAACTTATGTCTTCTCGGGGAAGACATAAAGTTCTGCTGCCGCAGATTCACCTCTGAATGCTCTGACTTTCAAATTCCACAAACATTTATTTCCCCCTTACGACTTTTGTCATTCAGAATATAATTCCCTCCGCATTTATTTCCCTTTACGACTTTTGTCATTCAGAACATACAGGGCTGTGAGTGGGGGTTTTGTGGATCTTATTTCACGGGGGATATTTGCATATACATGCACCCGTTATGCCTGAGAGAGGCATTCACTTATATTTACATTTAAGTGCGTGTAAGTGACAACATCAGGCGTAGTCACTTACAAAAACGTGTCTTTTTTACACTCACAATTATTAAGACACAAATATCACTTTACCTTGGGATTAAGTTACACCCAAAGGGAAATTCTAGTTGATAAGCGAATTTACCCCGGCCAGGATTGGAAGCTAAGCTTCTTGGTTTAGAGACAGTGACCAACAGTCCACTTTATCCATTAAGCTTTCAAGAGGGATTCCATATGTATATAGTACAGATTGCTCCGTGGGTGACGTTCTTCAGTTTTTGTGAATAATTCCCCTGTTTCTTTGTTGACTTTAATATAACTCTCGTAGAATCCCGTGCAGAGATGTAATCCTGTTTATTTTTCCACCTACTGACGCGATTTTAACCACTTTCGCGGCCTTACGATTTTCTTCAGGCCGCCACTAATGCTCAGTTATACCTGCGCAGTTATGCCTGCAGAGTCGGCCTGCGCAGGCAAAACTGAACCAATTAACGTTCAGTTATTCCTGCGCAGTTATGCCTGCGCAATCGGCCTGCGCAGGCAAAACTGAACCCACTACCGCTCAGTTATTCCTGCTCAGTTATGCCTGCAGAGTCGGCCTGCGCAGGTAAAACTGAACCAATTAACGTTCAGTTATTCCTGCGCAGTTATGCCTGCGCAATCGGCCTGCGCAGGCAAAACTGAACCCACTACCGCTCAGTTATTCCTGCTCAGTTATGCCTGCAGAGTCGGCCTGCGCAGGTAAAACTGAACCAATTAACGTTCAGTTATTCCTGCGCAGTTATGCCTGCGCAATCGGCCTGCGCAGGCAAAACTGAACCCACTACCGCTCAGTTATTCCTGCTCAGTTATGCCTGCAGAGTCGGCCTGCGCAGGTAAAACTGAACCAATTAACGTTCAGTTATTCCTGCGCAGTTATGCCTGCGCAATTGGCCTGCGCAGGCAAAACTGAACCCACTACCGCTCAGTTATTCCTGCTCAGTTATGCCTGCAGAGTCGGCCTGCGCAGGTAAAACTGAACCCACTACCGCTCAGTTATTCCTGCTCAGTTATGCCTGCAGAGTCGGCCTGCGCAGGCAAAACTGAACCCACTACCGCTCAGTTATTCCTGCTCAGTTATGCCTGCAGAGTCGGCCTGCGCAGGCAAAACTGAACCCACTAAACGTTCAGTTTTACCTGAGAAAAGTTTAATTATTTCAAGTTTTCATAAACTGTATACGTACACTCAGTTACATACATACATACATACATACATAATACATACATGCATACATACATACATAAACTCCCTTTTACACATACACACACATGTGAAATAACAATTCCCTCACAGAAAAATACCTGTTTCTTGAGGGTTCTAGAGAAACATCGAACCATTAGCAGGAAATGTAAATCAAGTAAACAAACAAACAGAAAAACGTTCGTTTTTCACGAAATAAACAAAGAGAGTGTAGGCAGTAACCCTGCTTTAAAAAAAATGTCTATTTCAGAATTGACAGTTGACTTACCTGACAAGGAAGAGAGAGGTCACGATAGGTCAGTAGTCTCAGGGTTTAATACATTCTTTTTTTTTTTTTGCCATTTTAAAATCCATTGATTTTTGTATCAGGTGTCTTGACAAGGGTTGACGGCATGTCAATCAAAATTTTCCTCATCTCACTGATGAATCATTAGTTTTCCTGAAATAAAATGATAAGTAGTATTGAATGACAAGTTAAATGAAATGCCTAAATGCTGTTAACAATCCTTTAGAAAAAAAGAAGAATGAAACTCTAAATCTATGTCTTTAATCCTTTGCAAAATGTAAGAACTTCATGTTAGCATCAAAACGCCGCCACAGATATCTAACAGACAGCAAAAAAAAAAATCATTTTAACTTTTGATAACTCCTCCTACCTTTTTTCTAACCCATTTGTGAAAGAAATGAATTTTATATATCTATCGTTCATCTGCAAACATGCAGGGGCAATTGCCCCCCCAGGATCGACGAAAAAAAAAATATTCTTTTCGTGCTGTGATGTTATGCATTGGTATTTTATCAAATATGTTTTCGGGGTTCAAAAGATTGCGCGTTCCAAAGGGGCTTAGAAGAGATATCCAGAGTTTTGACGATAACCCACATATAAAAGAATGAACTCGTGTTGTGTGTGTGTGTGTGTGTGAGTGAGTGTCCAGGTAACGCAAATGCTTCAGAAAACACCAGGAACTGAGAAATGGGAAAACTTTCCTCCATTATTTACTTGGACGCTTCACTGGAAATGTCCTTTTTATGAGTTCATCTGACTTAAAAATACAAGCAGTCTATGAATAAAAATAGTATTTGTTACAGGTAAACAAACCTTTTGATCGGTGAATGCACATTAAATCGTAGCCACTAAAAGCACCGGCGTAAAATATCGGCAGAATATGAATTGAGAACCGTATTTTTCATCGAACAACAACGTAACAATGGCAAAAATATCTTTATACCTCCAAAGATAATGAACTGATAACTTGAAAGCTTCGGCGAACGGAAAATGGCTTCCATTCAGCAAGTAATGGAGCGGTATTTCCCGTCATTTTTATGTGATTTGAAAAGCTCTTTTCCCTTATATCATTTTTCACTGATGCTAAATATACGATTTTTCGCGTTCACTAAATCATAGAACTTATGCTCTCACTATTTGCAAAATGTTTTCGAAAATGTCGGTTTTCTTAGTTTTGTCATGGCTATCGGAAGCACTTTCGGTAAATATGGCTCAAAGTTAGGAAGTATTTAACACCAGGAAACTACAGACAGATAGACAGAGAAAGAGAGAGAGAGAGAGAGAGAGAGAGAGAGAGAGAGAGAGAGAGAGAGAGAGAGAGAGAGAGAGAGAGAGAGAGAGATATCTTTCTAGATTTTTTGGTACAGCTGAGCCATATCGCTATTTCGTCTTCATTTCTCATTATTCTAAAAGTTCAAAGGATACGAGAATGTCATTTCACGACAGATCAAGGAACACTTTGGTGATGGAGTTAAGA
>JANJGK010004321.1:0-2500 GCA_039081455.1 Macrobrachium rosenbergii
GATAGCATATAAATGACGTTTTCTTCAGAGAGAGAGAGAGAGAGAGAGAGAGAGAGAGAGAGAGAGAGAGAGAGAGAGAGAGAGAGAGAGAGAGAGAGAGAGAGAGAGAGAGAGAGAGAGAGAGAGAGAGAGAGAGAGAGAGAGAATGCCGTAGTGTTTCGGCGGCGCCATTAATTAAGTCTCCGCTGAGCGTGTTTTCTTTGGTGACTTTACAATGCTTCCAGGATTTGGGGTAACTAAAGCATAAATTTCTATGACAATAATTTGCTTTGATCGCTCGGTGTAAAGTTATAATGAAGCTACGTTAATGAATTAGGTGTCATTTTAAAGCGAAAGAGTTGATCTTTATCATGGTATATTTAAAAACACCTAAAAAGCAAAAATAAGTATCGATGTTACGAGTAAAACTTAGCCGTAACGAAAAAAATCGGATACTTTTCTTTAACAATTCATGATAAATTCTGAGAAAAGTGAAATACCACTTATGTTTACACCTTGATAAAGCCTGATAAATTTAATTTCCAATGATATAATATCTACTACTATTTAGCTACGTATGATATGATAAAGCTCTTTCAAAAAATTGTAAAATATAGTTCAGTGGCGTCGTAAGTTCGCCGAGTGGAATAGCAGTTATGTGACTTATTAAAAAATTCTCAGTAAATCGGAATATTAATATATCATGTCTCCCTATATATCGTGGAATAGTATGATAAATTAAATTTACATTGATATATAATTCAATAGTATTTGCGCCACATAACACTAACAAAAAAAAATGATACAAAAATGCAAAAAAAAAAAAAAAATCATTCCCACCGCCGCACTGGTACGTTGGCCGATCGGAGAAAGATATATTTTTTAAAAATTTGGCAAAATTACAGATAGTAATGTATTTACATTATCTTTATACAGTGTAATAGATCGATAAGTAAACTTTTTAATGATATATAATTTTAATAGATTTCCTGCCGGTAATGAGGTTAAAACGACAATAAAAAAAATGCAACTTTAGGCTCGAATAATAGGTTGGCAGGCTGTCAACGCAAATTTATTTATTTGGTTTTTACAAAATTTGCTAAAAAAAATGTATATCACCCAAATAGCATATAGATGACGTTTTCATCTGAGAGAGAGAGAGAGAGAGAGAGAGAGAGAGAGAGAGAGAGAGAGAGAGAGAGAGAGATGAGAGGAGAGAGAGAGAGAGAGAGAGAGAGAGAGAATGTTTCCAGGATTCGGGGTAACTAAAGTGCAAATTTCTATGGCAATAATTTTCTTTCATCGCCCGATGTAAAGTTATAATTGAAGCTATATTGATAAATTAGGTGTCATTTTAAAGCTAAAGAGTTGATCTTTATCATGGTATATTTAAAAACACCTAAAAAGCACAAATAAGTATCGATGTTACGAGTAAATTTAGCCGTAACGAACAAAATCGTACTTTTATTTAACAGTTCATGATAAATCGGAGAAAAGTGATATATCACTTTTGTTTACACCTTTCGAAAGCCTGATAAATTTCATTTCCAATGATATAATATTTACTACTATTTAAGCTACGTGTGGTATGATAAGCGTTTTCAAAACACTATACACTATAGATCATTGGCGTCGTCAGTTCGCCGAGTGGAATAGCGATTTATGTGACATTAAAAAATTCTCAGTAAATCGGAACATTAATATATCATATCTCCCAATATATCGTGAAATAGTATGATAAATTACCTCTACATTGATATATAATTCAATGGTATTTGCGACACATAACACTGACAAACATCGACATAAAGAAAATGTTACAATTGCATTCGTACTGCTGGTAAAAGTTGGCCGATCGGAGAAAGATATATTTTTCAAAAATTTGGCAAATTATAAATATTAATATATTTACATTATCCTCACACAGTGAAATAGTTCGATAAGTGAACTTTTCATTGATATATAATTTTAATAGGTTTCATACCGGTAATTAGGCTAAAAAGGCCACTAAAATTTAACTTTAGTCTCGAATATCCAGGGAGAATAATCGGCTGTGGTAGGTGACGAACGCAAGAGAGAGAGAGAGAGAGAGAGAGAGAGAGAGAGAGAGAGAGAGAGAGAGAGAGAGAGAGAGAGTGTGTGTTATAACACTTATAACAACCTCAGTATGACCTAACCTGACCTATATCCTTAAATTTGGCCAGGACTGTTCCAAGCGATTATGAAGGTTGTAAACAGTTTAAATAATTCAATAGGTCATCACTGACCTACAACCCATATGTCAGATCATAACCTCTATATATAACCAGTTATTACAACCTATAACATTACACTGACTTATCCTACATAAGGTATCAATTGACACCACATTTAAGTGACCTTATTCATAAGAAAAATTTAGGTCAAATAAGGTCAATTCATCACATACCAGACTCTGCAGAGGATTGTGGGAGCCTAAAATTTATTTAAGGCTTTAATAAAACTCAATTATGGGGCATTAATTTGTCACTAAACACTGAAT
>JANJGK010004321.1:7500-64557 GCA_039081455.1 Macrobrachium rosenbergii
TGCAGATATTGCAGTCTTCCATTTCAGGGCAGTGCTCTTACCTGTATTTTTTTAATGTTTCAAAACGTACTGTGAATTCAGTGAATTACAGTTTTGCTGTAATATCAAATATATTACAGCAGTAATGAAGAAGCTGACCACCACATAGGGCTTTTGTCTTCCTCAAATCTCTGCTTGTCCACAGCTAAGTAGGCTGTGAGTCGTCAAAGCCTTCTTTGAGGCCACAGGTCAGCTGAACAAAAATGTAAAACTGTAATTCAGTAATACTACTAATAATAATAATAATAATATTGCTAAGAAATTCACAGTCTCATGAAAAACAGTTTGTGTAATAGAAATCCACAATTATATCGTAAACTATATTACTATGCAAAATACAAAAGCAAAGAATTTCGAAAACCTGAACAGTGTTTTTTAACACAAACACTGATTCGGAACACCGTTCAGGTGTTCGAAAGTCTTCGCTTTTGTATTTTACATCGTAATATAGTTTACTATATAATTGTACATTTGTATTAAGCAAAATAAAAATAATAATAATATTTACAATACTCTTCTGACCACAATTACAATATATGTAAACACATACCACCCTGGAATATTTCATAAACACACAAAATTGAAATTACATCTAAAACAAATCTCCAGTTCCCTGTTGATTCAGGTAAAGAATAAACCTCATAGCTAAATTATTATTATTATTATTAATATAAAATATTACTCAAAAGATGAATCCTATTCATATGGAAAAATCCCACCAAAGGGGCCACTGACTTGAAATTCCAGAAGCTTCCAAAGATTATTGTGTTGTTCATTTGGAAGAAGTAAGAAGTAAAAGGAAATGCAGAAATGGCAGCTCCCACTTATTAAAAAAGGAAAAATAAATTCATAAATAGATAAAAATGTATTAAAATGCCAGGAGAATAGTTTTAGGGAAGTACTGCATTGCATCTTGACTCGAACTTATCAAGTTCCGATTGAACGACATCCTCTAGAGGGAGGCTTCGGCAGGTTAATGACTACCCTGTGGTGAAGTTGTATGGGATAGGAGTTCTATCTTCTCTACTACTAAATAGTTTTACTACTTTTACTGATCTCCAAATAAGATGTGAAAACTAGATCAAAATAAAGTTTTAAAAAGTTAAAATGATGATTTTGGCGTCATTGTAATGCTTAATACTTGTAGTTTATAAATGTAGCTTCACAAAAGGAATATAACAAGTCCCATACTTTAAAATAACAAGGCAAAGTTGGCTTTCAATCTTCTATTGATGACTCATACTGGTATGTCATTGAGGTCAATTTTCAGCCAACTTTGCACATCTTTTTCATTTATGGTATATAAGTTTTATCCTTTTATGAACATGGCAAAATAATGTACAAGTATTCAGCTTTATAATGACACCAAATTCAGCCTCTTACTGTGAAAAGTCACTGAGCACAGCGTGATCCAAGAAAAAACAGCGTATTTGCTGTAAGCAGTACTCTCCTTACATTCTTACACTTTGTGCTGACAAGTGCAGGCGAAGATGTACAACACAATTGACAGAAATGAGGCAAAATCCACAAAGAGAATTGGAACATCACTTACGACACACAACCGGGAAATCTTATTCCTTTCTCAATAAATCAGGAAATGAAATACAGGTCTGCCGGACATTCTTCGTACGAACTCTTGGATACAGCGGCAATAGCCGTTGTCGACGTGGTGAAAAATTCTGAAGATTCTGTTAGAAGGACGAACAAAGCACAGCCTGACGTGAGGGGTCGATGCATCCCCGAAAATAGGAAAGATCATTCAATAATAATGGAAAGACGTTCGTCAGGCCTATAATGAAGATAATTCAAAGTTCTCTTGCTTCCAATGATTACAGGACTGAAAAGCCGCATCTCTGTGTCTCGACTGATTGTATTCAACGAAACAATTGACACCGTGAGGGAAAAAGACATTAAAGAAGGAAAAGATTGTAAAGTATATAAGATAAACATTATGCTATGGTACGGGATGAATCAACTTATTAAAAAGCAAAGAGATGCACAGGATTTTCTTTTCTGAAAACCAAATTAATATATAGTATTAACCTCAAATATCTGACACCAGGCCACAGATTCATGGCTGCAGACGGCACCCACAGCCATATTGAAAAGACCTGAAATGACTGGAGGTGCTGAGCATCAATGGCAGGGAATATTTCTTTAATAATCCACCAACAAACAATCACAAATCAACTGTAGATGTCATGTTTGAGAAGGGAGTCATTTGATTTCAGCACAAGGCCTCTTTCAAAGAGCTTCAATATAAGTTTCGTAATTTTGCGAAAAAAGACAGTTAAAATACCACGTGATCTCCTAATGACTCCCCTGGAAAATTGTCCCAGGGGAATATCTTCTATAAAGAAAAACACAATTGACAAGCTAGTTTGCAAAATGCCCCCAAAACAGAAGAGAATTCTGTGTCAACATGCCACATAACGAATCGAGCACAGATCTGCTATTGAATTATGTTGACCCAAAATCCATATGGATTTTCTTGATAAGTGGATGAATATTTTTCAATTAACAATTGCATTAAATAGATGTATTTTTCCTATCCCGAAAACAATACATTTACCTTCTAAATTCCATACTTTTTTTGTTAATGTACATTCTGCCGAATATTTTTATAAAATAATTAAAGCAAAGGATTACAAGGCATCATGTCCACATTTTAGCAGAAGTTAGTGTGATATTATTATTAATTTGGCAATTTTATACAAGATTTGTGGAAATCTAGTGGCTTAAATCAAGAGTCGAGATGTCAGTCTACAGATATGCAAAATTACACAGCACTGACACAAGTAGGACATACTAGTAAAATTCAGTGTTAAAATATGAACATAAAAAATGAATAACTTATCAGATAGAACCAACAAAAAGTAAATATATATTAAACTTTTATATTTAAAATATATACTTAGCATATAAAATAAATATGACTCAAATCTTTATTAAATATACACTGACATCGTATTTCATTAAAATGACCAGATTCTTTCAGAGAACCCATAAGGTTATCTACCTCAAAGTCACCATTTAAAACTTCTAAAATAGTCTTCCCAGTTAGTAAGTACTGTGTCCTAAGGCGATGAGATTTAGGACAGCGCACCAGCACATGTTCAACAGATAGCTGACCACCACAGTGAGCACAAACTGGGGCACTGGTTCCCTCAAAAATATAGCTATGGGTGAAGCGGGTAAGTCCAACATGAAACCTTTTCCTTCTGAACAAAATACAGAACTGTGATAAGCATGTAATGCAAAATAATTTCCTTCCACAACAAACACATCTTAAATCGTGGAATCGCCTTAACCGAACACTTTCTGAGTGTATGGGCACAGCACATTGAAACACATGAACACAGTTGCTATAACATCTACAGATACATAATTGTAATAACCATGATGGCCTCTTCGCTTCTCTAATTCTTCACACCTTCTGGATGTCCCTGACGGTGCAAAGCCTTACGTCCAAATGCAAGAATATCAAGTACAGTAATTCTGATGTCCATGGTAGGATTTCAATCGACGTCCAGAGCACAAGAACAAGGTCACATTGCCAACCTGACCTTTGGTACCATGACCTCGTTCTGATATTCTGGACGCAGTTTTGCATTCTGCTACGGACATCAGAATTACTTCACTCTTGCATTTGGATCTATATAAATGCCTACAATACAGATGTGATACCAAAGGCTTATGGGTAGGACAAATTGCCCAAAATTGACCAAATTTCACAATTTTGGGGCATTTTTGACAATTCGATGGCCCAAAATTTAATAAAACTCATTATAGAGGCATTAATTCAACAAAAAAACTCAAAAATGTGAACCAACTTGACCTAACCTGACCCAGAATCCACCAATTTTCATGAATTTGGGGCATTTTTTGTCAATTTAATCTCCCATAAAATAGCACAACCTTCAATTTTGCCCAATTTTAGTCACAGTGGTCACAAAATGTGACCACTATGACCAAAAGTCTATTATTGTGAGATGAGAATCCTAACTAAGTGGTCTGGTTAAACTCTCTTTTATAATTCTATACAAATGCCTGGCCCGGAGAGAATACACTTTAAAATACCAAACATTCATTTTGAATGACTCTTTTCTAGCATTCTACAATATTCCAATACTATTAATTGATGATTACAAAGTAAGATTTTCATCAGCTATATAATTATGCACTGCAAATAAAATAACTAAAGTTTCAACTTATCACAAGGCTTATAAAGATATGCCAACTGGGCACTGAATTGTGAACTCAGTTCTTACAATTATAACAATTTATTACAAGTGAACATCAATCACTGACTTGCAAAAGCAACTTTCCACACTCTAAAATATTCATATACAAATTGGGAATACAGAACAGCACAAAAATACTATAATAATTATAAAAAATGTACAGTACACAGCACTTACAAAAACACTTGAAAAAACCAAATTACAAGGGCAATTGTACATAATACTTTATATTAGTTTCACAGACAATTTCAAACTTGAAAAAAGTCCTGCATTGGAAACAGCAGTACAGTATATGCAAGAACACCATCTCAGAGTTATACAAAAAGACCATTTCAGAGTTTAACAGGCAAATGAACAAGAGATTTTTCTATTCTAGATGGAATCTCGATGCTGGTACTCCCCAAGTGAGGTCACGGTTGATAAGAAGACCACAAGTGAGGTTACAGTTGATAAGAAGACCACAAGTGAGGTTACAGTTGATAAGAAGACCACAAGTGAGGTTACGGTTGATAAGAAGACCACAAGTGAGGTTACAGTGCACTGGGGAACATAGACACACGAGAAGTAGAGGAAACAGTGACATAATTAGACCACTAGAAAGTCTTCGCAGCTTTACCTCAGCAGTACAATAACGTCGTACCAATCACCATCAGCACAATGCTTAATATCTGGAACAAAGAAATTGTGTAAATATACAGAGCACTCAAGATAAAATCACAAACAAAAACAGACTTAAAACTGAGGAATTTAAAGATAGAGTCTGACAAATTTTTAGAGAAGGCTCTCTCAACTTTTTAAGAGACTACACCATAAAAACAACAAAATAATTCAAACTTGGCCATCATCTTCCAAGGTCACACAAGGGGAAAACGATACATTCAACTAACAGGCAAGGATAACTCTATTTAGCAGTCTACTTAACAAAGGTACAGAAGTTTCAGATCACTGAGTCATGATTCTAGACAATGACAGGGCTTGGTCAAAGGACTTGGTCAAAGATTTGTTGATAAACCAGAGGTCACAATTAGAACAAGGTCATGATAAAGAATTTGAAGCAAGGAAAAATAACTGAGGGCCAAAGAGACATGCCACAGAATAGATTCCAGTCTACAGAAGTACCCAAACTGTATGCAGAAAGCTGAAAATGTAGACATTCAAAATACAATAAACTGATTGCTGATTGGTCACTCAGACCCCATTATTCATAAACTGCATAATTTTTTCAATGAAAGTTTCAAGTCTGGGCAACCACAGGTACTTTTACGGAGCTAAAAATGACCCTCCGTTCTGCCGTGCGATTTCCCACAAGTCTGTGCTTCTCCCAGCAATCTCTATTTGCCTTTTTGTTACACTTATTGCTTTCAGTTATTCCTCTTTCTGCCTTTATGTGATAATGTTTGACTGCAAGGTACAGGAAGGCTAATGCAATGTTAGTTAGTTATAAATGATTTGTTTAACCAGACCTCTGATCTTCTCGGGCTGGAAGGCTAATGAAATGGTAGTATACAGTAATGCTGAAGCATTTTCAAGGGGCATTCACTGCTCCAGTAATCCTGGAATACTGAAATACTGAACAAGCCCACCAAAGGGGCCACTGACTTGAAACTTGAGCTAACAAAGAGTATGGCGCTCATTAGGAAGTACGAGAAGATAAAGGCAAATACAGAATGAAGAGATCTCACTTATTAAACATAAAAAATAAATTAATAAATCAATAAAAATGTATTAAATTGCAAGAATAGCACTAGGGTAGTAACGCATTGCATCTTCGCTTGGACTTCTGAAGTTCAATTGCACGACACCCTCGGGGAACCTGTTCCACAGTCCAACGGTGTGAGGAATAAACGACCTCTGGAACTTTTGTTTGTATCTCTGGATGTTTGTAAGTAGGGTGGTGTCTGTACACGAGTACAAACGCTGACCAGAAACTATTTGCGTATTGTTACATGAACCCAGCAAAGGACTGGGGCAATGTTACCAAAGACACAGATAACAAACCAGAAAGATAATACACACGAGATCAAAAGACCATGTTAGTACAAAGTGCAGTTGCTTGCAAGATGAAAATGAGTTATGAAAATGAGCCAAAAATCTTAGTTCTTGTTGGGTTAGCACACTGAAATCTTATTCAAATTATAAATTATATGGTTTTGTAAACCTTTATATTTACTTCGACTAGAACTATTGTTTTTATAACGTAAAACAAGTTTTTCATATAAAACTAATCAATCATATTAGGCCTATTAATTATTATGTTTATGATTAACTACACTAAAACTACTGTCTTTATAATGTAAACAAGTTTTTCATATAAAATTTATCAATCACATTACGCCTATCATTGTGTCTATCAGACTGAGATAACAGGCTTAATACGCCCAATGGTTGAAAAACCCGCCATCACTTCTTGAAGGAAGGCTGAAGTCATGAGACTTTTTTGAGAAAGACTTCCGCATTTCTTGAAGCTGCCAATCAAATGGAATGGAATGGAATAAAAAATTTAGGCCAAAGGCCAAGGACTGGGGCATACAAGGTCACTCAGTGCTTAAAGGAAAACCGAGAGCGAAGAGGTTTGAAAGGGTAACAAGAGGAACACCTTCTGCAGGAGAGAGTTCAAAGCCACCAGGCTTCTTCTTCTTCAGCGGGCAGGACCAAGATGCCTCTCAAGCCTGAAGATACTTTAATGAGGTTCTGCGGTTCCTGTGATGTCTCTGAAGAGTAATTACTGTGGGAAAATATTTGGTCGAGAAGATGGCGACTGAGGGCACAGACCTGTTGCAGTTTATTTCAGAGAAAGTGCCCATCAGTTTGGAAAAAGCAATTTTGAATACTTGGAATACTGCAAATAAAACAGAAGTTGACAAAGCAACCAGTCATCTTGCAAAATGCAAGACTGGAAAAGACCTCTTTGACGGAGGCCCTCTGAATGTGTCGACATTGCAACCAGCCATCTTGCAAAATGCAAGGCTGGTGAAGACCTTAAGATCCTGGTAGGTAGACCAACAGAGGAAGGACATTTAGCAAACAGAAAGAGTACGGCTGTATTCCTACAGTCCCTGGAGAGGATTCCTTGTTGGAATGGAATGGAATATATGAAATCTGGGCCAAAGGCCAAGTGCTGAGACCTACGATGAGGTCATTCAAGGAAGAAAGGGAAACTGAGGAGAATAAAAAGGGTTGAGAAGCGTAACAGGAAGAGGAAAATCATTCGCATTTGAAGCACTATGAAACTCTTGTCAGGAGAAGGTTGAGGAAAGTAAGATGGAAGAGAGAGAGAATACGAGTGGAGGTACAGTCAAAGGAATGAATAAATAGATAAAAATATATTAAAGTACCAGGAGAATAGCATTAGGGTAGTAATGCATTGCATCTTCGCTTGAACTTTTGAAGTTCTAATTGCAGGACGTCCTCTCAGGGAGACTGTGCCACAGTCCAACAGTGCGAGGAATAAAGGACCTCTGGAACTTTGGAGAAGTTCTACAGCAAGGTACATTTATTGCATATTGGTGCTTCTGCTGTCCTGAACAGAAAATGTACCTTGTGCAAATGGCATGATCCTTCAGAACAGAAAAAGTCAGGCTTACCACAGTGCCTTCATAAAAGTTATGGCTTCATAGGTCATGATAAACTGGAGATGCATCTGAAATAAAAGTGGCAAAGGTGAAAGAATGAAAAGAGATGTCGAGGACTGGTCATAATTATGTGGAGACTGAAAGGAAATGTTGGAGCTTCGACAGCCTTGGGGGCAACGGCTGATAACGTTGACGAATGGCCTCCCTTGATGCAACGACTCTTTCTATAAGTAATAAATATGTGTGACTGAAGACAAGAATATATTGGCGATAGAAAGACGATCGGAGATAATTTTGGGTGTCAAAAAAATAGGACCAGGCTATTTAAAAGGGTAAGGACGCCACATGACCCTGGGAGCAGCCATCCGCTCTGTCTAATGACAAAAGAAGTGGATGCGATAAGAGAGGAAAGGAAGTAAATAGGAAAAGAAATGGACGAAAGAGGGAGAATGGAAAGGTACGAAAACAATGGAAGAAGGATGAGAAAAGAGGTTTGGTTTATGGGTAGAGGTCACAACAGGAAAAGAAGAAGGAAGACGGACTTTTAATGACAAACATATCAAGATATGAACAAGCAACTACTGTACCCCATCCATTACAGATTGCTTACCGAAGAGGCAGAGGACAGTAGTTGATTGGTGGTTCCTTGTGCTCGAAACTTTGCCAAATCTAGGGTCATGTTCAGTCTCCATTGTGGTACTGAAAGTCGAAGTAGGGTATGGGGATGGGAGGAGACCTGAAAAATATAAAAATCAATAGAGGATAATAATAATAATATAATATAATAATAATAATAATAACAGAACTACTGATTTCCTCTGGACCAACACTGACCAAATTTATGAGACGTGAACACAAGCCAACCTGACTTACTTTGTGAACGTAGAAAACAATAGAGCGACGTATGAGAGTACCCTGAAGACTCACATCACAAAGTCCCAGGGGCAACTAATGGGGAACCGCAGTAGGGTGACGTGCCTCCCCCAGGGGAAACGAAATGGGCTGAGACACCTGTCCCGCTGCCCCCTCGGCCATTCCGTTCGCTTAACCTGAAAGCAATGGACAAAGCATCAGCATATCACACATGAAAAAACTTCAGAAGCATTTTGAAGCATGCTATTGAAACACCTCATTTAGTTCTGAAAGGAAAACTAAGAGGAATAAAAAGGTATGAAAGGTGTAACAGGAGGTGAATCTTTTGCAGTTCCACTATGAAGCAATTGTTAGAAGACAGGGGCTGAAGCAATGCTGCAAAGAACCTTATTAAGTAATGTCTACAGTGCACCGCGTGAGGTACAGTGACAGCACTACCCACCTACGGAGCCATCCTATTGGGAACAACTAAAACCAGGGCATTATTGGCTATGTATCCATTTACGACAGAAGGAAAAAAAGGAAACGTTCAAATTTACGAGATCAAAAGAAATGAAAACGTAATAATGTTAAAATTTAGAAGTCCTTGAACAAATTTACCAAGCAAATGCAGAAATAAATGCTGTGATTTTACAGCACTTCCTTTGTACAAAATACTGTACTGTAACTTACAAGGGTCACAAAGCGGTACCCTATTTTCAAAGACCAAGTCGGCTGGCCAGGGCCGTTTCACATACAGATACAGGAAATAGTTGACGTGCTTATGGCAATACTGACGGAACTGTATACAGTTTTCAAACTGCTAATCATACTAGCCAGGGGTGCAGTTAGGACAAAGCTGTTGCCATATGCACGTCAAAGCAGCTGTGCGTTTCGTATATTGCCCTGCCGTGACATTAGAGTCGAGGGTATGACCTCACAGCCGAGATCTGTCTCTTAATACTCCTGCCGAGCGTATATTAAATATACAGCTCTAAGGTGTATATGACTCTTAAGAGGTGTGTGTTCAATATACACTTGAGAGTAGTGTTATGAGACAGATCTAGGCTGTGAGGCTACACCCTCGGGTTTAATGTTACGGCCGGGTAATGCGCAAAACTTACATCTACTTTGAGGTGCGTATTGCAACTGCCGTAAGTATGATGAGCAGCCTTGAAACCGTGTATTCACCTAAACTAACCTATGGCACCGGGCCATGAATCAGGCAGGGTGGGGCTCTGGCCCCTCCCCCTCAACCAGTCTATAAAGAATTTAGTTATTGTCACCCTTTTTTTACGTACAGGCAGTCCCCCATTTACGAAGGGGGTTCCATTCCTACGCCGCGTCGTAAGCCAAAACTCATCGTAAGCCAAAAAATCATCGAGAATCCTGAGAAAACCTTACTTTTAATGCTTTGGGTGCATTGAAAATGATGTCAACTGCATTTTTCTTGTTTTTCATCAAGAACCCTCAAGATTGTGGTTATTCTGCCATTTTGTAGCCAAATTTCTTCCTTCGGTTCGGCGTCGTAACCCCGGAACATGTGTCATAAGCCAGGAAATAACTTCTGATGAATATATTTGAAAAACCGTCATAACCTCGGAATGTCGTAACCTCGGAACATGGTAACCTCGAAACGTCGAAACCTCGGAACACCGGAACGCCGAAACCTCGGAACGTCGAAACCTCAGAACGTCGAAACCTCGGAACGCCGAAACCTCAGAACGCCGCAACCTCGGAGCGCCGCAACCTCGGAGCGCTGAAACCTCGGAACGCCGAAACCTCAGAACGCCGCAACCTCGGAGCGCCGCAACCTCAGAGCGCTGAAACCTCGGAACGCCGCAACCAGACCAGTCATAACCCAGGGACTGCCTGTACTCTGGGTGAGGCTACAAAGCCCCTGGTCTGCAGTCAACACTTTCAATGGCCTTCAGGTCGATTCTATGCCTGCGGCTAAAATGGGGTATTATGCAGCTGAGAGGTTACGACCGAGTAATGGCACAGCGTCCAAGGTCAGGTCAGGTCAAGGTCAAGGTCAGGTCAGGTCGTAAAAATTCTGAAACGCCTTCTACAGTAATTTTACAGACAAGCTCCTCTCAGTCAGGTCAGGGCACAGCCGCAGCGTCCCAGGTCGGGTCATCTCGGAGTAGGTCGGGCGTACCCCCAAACAGCCATTAAACAAATAGCCGTTAATTAAGGTATAATTAAGGCTCAAATCACTACACAGACATAACACGACTTTAAATGTTAATTAGCAAGTATCCTACCCTAATCAAGCCATCCTACATTAAAAAGATCATCCTAGGATGACAATAATGACTTAATTAGGATTAAATCATTAAATAAACGACGGTCCTCGAGTCATGGGATATGCCACATGGCACAGGCCAGGCCACTCAGGTCGACCCAAATCTTGCTGATTTAAGCTCAATTTAACACATAATTCAAAAGATTCCTATGCAAAACTGTCCCTAATGACTAAAATAAAGTCTGGATGTTGAGTTATGGGATAGTTTTGCTTAATTACGGGTAAATTAAGCCGTTTTAAGACGTGAAAAGGCTTTTGTTTAGCTTCTCCCATCCAAGGCCTCTTGATGACGTCACGGACCCCTGTTTATTTATCGTTATTTTTTGCCTTTTTCTGGCGCTTCATTGAGATATTTCCCTCCATAACGATGTAATATACATTAAAGTTGTTATATAATTGGATTTCGTGGATTTTAACATGATAATATTGGTTAAATTGCCTATTTTGTCTCTGTTTTTAAACTTGATTTTCAGTACAGCCCTTTTAATTGCGTTTTCGTAATATTTTGGTAATGCTTCTTAAGTATTGGACATTTTTAATAGTTATAATGATAATATAATTAGTCTTTAATAGATAAAATATCATAAATATAATTTTATATTTTATTTTATGAATAAAAATTACACTTTTATCAACAAAGTATAAATATTATTTCGATTATTCTTTGAGTCACTACAGATTCATAGCCGACATGTTCAACCTATTCTATGGAGGCTCCAGCAGGTGTCATTAGACACCCAAGATTTGGCGCTTTTCGTAATATTTCGGTCATGTTTCATATATAAAAAACCACTTATGGTCATTATAATGGCGATATAATCAGTCTTCAAGGCTTAAACTTATTTATTATAAGGATTTTATTAAATTTTAAGGAGAAAATTATGTATCTATCGACAAATTACAAATATAAATTTGATCATTTTTTGAATCACTATTCACTACACACTTACATTTTCAAGGTCAACTCCATTTTCAAGGTCAATTTTGACAGCTGGGAAGAAACCGGTTTTATTGCATTAAATGTCTGTTAAATTGGTCTATTTTTTAGGTTCATGTTAATGAATTAAAATAACTTTAAATGAGACTTTAGCTTTTTTTATGAAGTAGTGAATTAACCCACGAACGGCGGCGCGTCGCTAAAATCGACGCTTTATGTGCTACTAAAATGCGATCGTCGATTTCAGCGATGCTTTAATTTCAAATCACGCGGGCAAGAACAGGTGGTGTTGGAGGCGGGGTTTTATGATGTCATAAGGGTAAGTAAACCATTCAGAACACAGATAAGAAACAGTATTGCCACAATGCCTCAATTTTTTAAATGAGATGATAATACGCTTGCGCAACTTTTGGTCAGTTTCCGCGGTTTTTTTCTTTGCATGACGGCGGCCGTGAAATTTACTTTTTTATGTGATTTATTGATATAATTACATAATAATGGCGAATGAAAGAAGTGATAGTGATTGGTCACTTAGTGACAATGATTTTGACATAAGTCAGGGTTCTGAAAGTGATAGCGTAAGTGAGGAATATGATGTTGAAAGTGATAGTGATACTGATATCGGTGATTATGATCATGCATCCGTCTGGACACGAGCCTACCCGCCGGAAGACATTAGTTCCGGCACGAAATTAGTTTTTACAGAAAGACATACAGGACCAATTAGTGTGCCTCCAAGAAATTCCCAGCCCATTCAATACCTTTATTTGTTCCTGACTGACAATGTCATTGATAATATTGTAAAACAAACGAACAAATATGCAGCTGACGTACTTGCAACCAAAACTGAATGGATTGCTTCTCACAAGCGCAGCCGATTTCGTCGCTGGAACCCTGTGACTGAGGACAAAATAAAAAAATATTTAGGATTGAATTTGTTGATGGGACTTATTCGTGTAAAGGATGAAAGAGAGTATTGGTCTACCTGTCGGGAAACCCGTATACCTTTTTTTCCAGAGACAATGTCACGTGATGATTTTCTCCTTATTAGTAGATTTTTCCATGTTAGTGACAGTTCAAAAGTAAAACCTCGAGGTGATCCAAACTTTGATCCATGGCATAAAATACGCCCATTTTTGGATTCTTGTAATGAATTATTCAAGAAACACTACAAGCCAAAGGAGACCGTGTCTATTGATGAAAGTATGATTGGCATGCGAAACAGATTTGCGTATATTCAGTATATGCCAAATAAACGCCACAGTAGGTACGGAATAAAGAAATTTGAGCTATGTGAAGCAGATACTGGTTATGTTTTTCATATTGACTTGTACTCAGGCAGGGATTTCTATGCTTCCGGTTCAGAAAAGGGATTGTCTCATACAGTTGTTATGAGTATCATGGAAAAGAGTCGGCTCTTGAATAAAGGTTATCATTTGGTGACGGACAATTTTTATACAAAGGTGCCATTAGCCGAAGCATTGCTTGAGAACAAAACATCACTGACAGGCACTATTCGTATAAACTCGAAGGGACTGCCACAAATCTTGAAGAAAGAAAAAATGAAAGTTGGAGAGCCTTTATATGTGAGAAAAGGCCAGCTTCTTACGTGTGGGTTCAAAGAAAAAGCTACTCGGAAGCCTGTGTATCTGCTGTCCTCCTATGCTCATGCAGAAAACATAACTTTGCAAAAAAGACACGGAGAAGTGGTAAAGCCAAAAGTGATAAATGACTACAACATCGGTATGGGAGGAGTAGATCTCAGTGACAAAAAGCTATACCAGTATGCTGCGCAAAGACCATCAAGACGGTACTGGAAAAAAATCTTCTCCAACTTGCTGGATATCGCTGTTTTGGATGCATATATAATGTATCAGCAAAATACTGATAAGCCAGTGAAAAGAAGCGAATTCCTTCGTTTGATTGTTGCATGCTTGTGCTGCAACGAAGAAAGATTTTATCCTCTCATTCCAGCATCTCCATCTACTAGCCGCTCACTCTCAGGTGCGACATCTCCTGCTTCTGGTGGTAGCCGTCAATCAAGCCTTTCACCTGGTCGTCGTACCGTATCAGTGCTTGGTCCAGAGCATAAATATGCAAGATTGGATGGCACAAAACTGAGACTATGTGCAGTTTGCCCAAAGCGTTCAAAGCACTGGTGCCCAGGATGCAATGTTGGCATTCACGAGGGATGCTGGCACCAGCTGCAGCATTACTTCCGTGCCAAGGGGCGTCCAAAACGGAAGTCTGAAGATGAGTAGAGGATGAAAACATGTACATAGTGTATATATGTAAATAAGGTTAGTAAAAGTTCTATATACTTTCATTAGGGCACTTAGTAATAGAAATGTTGATAGTGCTGTAACAACTAATTGCAAGAGGACGATTCTCTTTTGAAACTCGGTGTGAGATGGTTTCGTTAAATGTCTAATACCTGTTGAGCTACTAGTTATATATGCCTGAATTTTTTTCTCCAACTTCTAAGATAAATTTAGCTCTTGTTCATTTATGAAATGATGAAAAAGCATGACCTGTATAAGTGTTTGGTCGACAGAAAGTTGAAAATGAAAAAGGATAAAAAAAAATTTCCTTTACATTTCACAATATATGTATGTTCTCTTTGCAAAAAAAAAATATTTTTTTATTGCCGTATAATCGCCATTTTCTGGCGATTCCAATGGTATATAAAACATTACTATTCTTATGAAAATAATCTGATAAGGAAATTTCCGAAGAGAAAAAAAAAAAATTAGTGAAATAGGCGTCGCATTTTAGCAGCATACGCGCCGCCGCTCGTGGGTTAAAGAAGCTGCAAATTGAAAGCCACGAGGGACATGGCAGGCCCCACTCAGGCCGGCTCAACTCTTTCGCCGATTTAAGCTCAACTCGACGCGTAATTCAGGATGTTTTCATACAGGAACGTCCCTAATTACGTAATGAACCCCTGAGAGGCAATTCCGTATTAAATATTTAATTATATTACCCGGTTTCCGTTGAAATAAGGCGTTTGTTTACACGGCCGTCGGACCGGGGATGATGACGATGACGTCACAACACCAGCCCCCCATGTGTAATCTCCCTTATTTTGAGGCTGTGCGCGCGCGTAAGCGAGCTTTGACGCGCTCCAACGATAAAATACGCATTTTAATTGTTATAGAATGATATATCATGGATTTTAACATGATAATATTCGTTAAATTGCCTATTTTTGACTGTTTTTAAACTTGGTTTACTGTACAGCCCTCTCAAATGCGTTTTCGTAATATTTTGGTAATGTTTCTTATATATCTGACATTTTTAATAATGATAATGATAATTATAATCAGTATTTAAAAGAAAAAATATAATATCTATACTTTTTATTTTATTTAATGAATAATTACTACGTATTCAATGACAAATTATAAATGTTATTTCGATGAATCTTTGAGGTACTACACTTTTGTAGAAGACATAATTATTCAACCTATTATATAGAGGAAAAGCCAACTCTTATTAGACACCCAAGATTTTGCATTTTTCGTAACATTTCGATAATGTTTCATATAAATCAAACCATTTATAATCATTTTAATGGCGATATAATCAGTCTTTAAAGCTTAAATTCATTTATTATAAGATTTTTATTAAATTTTATGAAATAAATTACGTATTTACTGACAAATTATAAATATAAATTTGATCAGTCTTTGAATCACTACGATCTTCCAGGATTGCAACAATGGGTGCTCTAATGACACCCTTCTATATTTTCAAGGTCAACTACATTTTCAAGGTCAATTTTGACAGCTGGGAATCGATCGATGGCTTTTAAATTGGTCTTATTAAAATGCATATTTGTATTTAAACACATATTCTTAATGGCTTCTTAAGATAATTGTAAACTTAATGCAAAGGTATATTTGGCAGCAAATAAATGGTAATTGTTTTTTATGGGAAAATTTAAATTATAAAGTATATATATTCATATATTTCATGACTGACCCATGGATGGGATGTAACCCACTGAATTAACTTTACCTTTAACTTGAGCAATAAGTAACATTAAAATTAATTAGATTTAATCTGACATCAAGACTTTTTTTCCCTAAATTCAGGGTAAGAGGGGCCTTTGTGACTATCCCACCACCTAGTGGTGTGATGATGGAACTCAGCTTTATAAAGCTTACTTTATTCCTTTTCACAGCCCTTGGGACCATTGTTCAGAGGTGAAGAGAAGGACCAGCAATTTTAAAGGAACCAGTTCTCCTGTGGTCTGGCCTGGATCCTCTCATGGAAAACATCTCGTCCTCTGGAAGTTAGATTTCTTGGAAGTTCAATTTCTGCTGTTTTATGGAAGCTTTGTGACAAGATTGGTGTCTGCTGTGCCTTGCAAGTGTTTGTGCTGTTTCAAGTGGTGATGGCTGACTCTTCTTGGCTGCTGTTTGTGAAGAATTCAAGCTTGCCTGTGCTGGTAGAATATGGACAATGACTGCTTGATATTACTACAGTAATGCTGGTGGACTGAATCAACAATTTCCTTAAGAAGCTTAAGTTTTGCCTTGGGGCTTCCATACTTGAGGAATTGCAAGGATTTGTGGAACTGCATTGTATAAAGCATATAGTTTACTATGCTTAACTTTCCTAGAGGTAATTAACTTGGTTTAATCTAATATTTTCATAATTCCCCTTTGCTTTGTTGCTGTGTAGCCATTCAGTGTTCGATTTAGTTTGTACTTATAGGAAGTTCTGCACTTCCAAGTTTTCCAGTTTCTGGAAGTGGGGAAAGTTAGAAAAGTGTTTTTGGGAGTGGGGAAAGTTAGATAAGTGTCCAGCAAGTGCCCAGTCTCATGGTAACTTTAAGTTTTATAACTGGATCCTAAATATTTCATATTTAATTCCCTCATTTTCCTTTTTGATTTGAAGTTTTCCCCTTTCTCTCAATACCAATCTTTTGGTTTTCCATGATGCAATTATTGAAGAACTTTTATTTGTGAATCTGTTGCCTTTTAAGTGTATAGCAAAACTGAATCTTTAATGATCTTTGTAATTATTTCTTATACATTCACATTTTAAATATCTTTATCCAGAGAACTTTGCAATTACCTCAGTGGTTATATTTAAATGACAATCTTACACTTGGAATTAGCTGTTATATTTTTATGAATCTCAATCACTTGTTGCCAAGTGTACAACCTAAGAATCTTTATTTTTATTACCTCTATATTTTCATAGTTTTTTGTTACTGAAGTGTTACCAAACTATTTTTAACTTCTTTCAACCTTGTATATTGTAATTTTAAGTGGGTTAAATGTATGAACTATCTGAAAGGTGCTTTAATTCTTCGATTTTGTATCTTACTAGTGATGAGTTACTGGCTCTTCAAGTGTTCAAAGTGAAATGTTTTAAAGTGTTTTTGTTAATTGGTTTTATAGTTGCTGTTTAACTTCACTTTTAGATAATTTATGAACTGTTTATTATATTGTTCAGAGTTCCTTTTATAGATAATTTATGAACTGTTTATTATATTGTTCAGAGTTCCTTTTATGCAAACTGAAGTATTGCACTATCAAACTGTTTTGCATTGTATTGTACTTGTAATAAAACTATTTCAATAAGTGAATTTTTTTAATATTTTTACCCTTCTCATCCAATGAGTAAACCATGTTGTTAAAGCAAATCTACCACAGGGTTAAAG
This sequence comes from Macrobrachium rosenbergii, assembly GCA_039081455.1. Classification (NCBI taxonomy): domain Eukaryota; kingdom Metazoa; phylum Arthropoda; class Malacostraca; order Decapoda; family Palaemonidae; genus Macrobrachium; species Macrobrachium rosenbergii. The sequence goes on from JANJGK010004321.1 coordinate 25,130, forward strand.
GGTCATTGATGAGATCTTGGAGTGAGGACTGTATTTTGTGAATGTCCTAAGAGACTAGTTTACTTGTAAAGATTCTCACAAAGGTGTAATAGAAAGGTGATAGATTGATGGAAAAATACCTTTTATATAAGGTACAGAAAAGCCTGAATCACCTTGCTCTGAATCACTTTGCTCTGTCTTAAATGTACACAAAATAATTAGCTAAATCTTGCAAGAAATTGATGGAAAAATACCTTTTATATAAGGTGCAGAAAAGCCTGAACACCTTGCTCATTGTCTAACAAGTACTGAAAGAAGTTAGCTTAATCTTTCAAGAAACCTTTTACGGCTTAATCTTTCAAGAAATTCCTTAACTTGGTATGCACATGCATTGCTCATGAGTGAAATAACTTAACTTTGGTTGTGTATAGAGCTTTTCTTAAAATCAAATTTTAGCTATTAAGACAGTATACAGCTATGCCCTGTAGCTGTAGTATGTATGAAGCAAGGATTTCCTTTGAAAGCTGACAAATTTAACAAGTTAATTATTTGTGGTTAAGGTTTGTAAGTACAAGGGGTAGGAAAGTTGTTCCTCACACCCCTATATTACCATACATGAGTTTGAATGTTCAACTGACAATGAATACAGATTGGTTTACAAAACTTGTACCACTTGCACCTTCCAAGGAATTTTAAAGTTAATGGTATAAATGTGTGTGCATTATATTTTTACAAGTACAATAAGTGGCCTCAGCTGTAGTTTTCACGTTTTTATAAAGAGTCATGACTTGAAATGAGTTTCATATCCTGAATGTTAATTGGAACTACAGTATGATGTAAGTTTCAAGTCATATATGAAGAGTAAGTTATTAAATGCTAAATGAGAGAGAGAGAGACAGAGAGAGAGAGACAGAGAGAGAGAGACAGAGAGAGAGAGACAGAGAGAGTGTGAGAGAGAGAGAGAGAGAGTGTGTGAGAGAGAGAGAGAGAGAGAGTGTGTGTGTGTGTGTGTTGTCTGGCGTCAGCCAGGCAGTCAGTAAAGTTATTTTTAGATCCACTGCGTTCGTACGTAACGTCTTCGATCCTGACTTCAGCTTTAGTTATGTCATTATCGTAACTATCATTGCAATATTTGTGATTAAAAGTAACTAAATTACTTAAATTTAATATGAATAATTATTAGAGTGAGGATTACCTTAGCTTACAGTTATGGGACGACATCAGGAGACGAAGTCAAAGCTATTGAAGTATTACGAACAAAAGGCAGCTGCTCATGCAAGCCTCCTGCCACCCCACCCCCACCCCTAGAGGCCCCGGGGGAACCCTTACCCCTACAACACAAACACCCAAGCCTTCTAATGCCTGAAAATCAACCCTTGAGAGAGAGAGAGAGAGAGAGTTGGTAATGGGGACAGAGTGAGAGAGAGAGAAAAAGACACAGAGAGAGAGAGAGTTGAGGAGTAGAGAGAGAGAGAGTTGGTAATGGGGACAGAGAGTGAGAGAGAGAGAGAAAGACACACACACACAGAGAGAGAGAGAGAGAGAGAGAGAGAGAGTTGGGGGTGGTGGGAGGAGAGAGAGAGAGAGAGAGAGAGAGTTGGGGGTGGTGGGAGGAGAGAGAGAGAGAGAGAGAGAGAGAGAGTTGGGGGTGGTGGGAGGAGAGAGAGAGAGAGAGAGAGAGAGAGAGAGTTGAGGAGTGGGGACAGAAAAAGAGAGAGAGTTGGGAGTGTGGACAGAGAGAGAGAGAGAGAGAGAGAGAGAGAGAGAGATTGACCCAAAACACTTGATTCTGGAGAATTGGGAAAATGCAGCCAACTCTATGACCTCGATTTCCAATAAAACACGGACAAACGTAAATGAAATCAACTTAAAAACGAACACGGACACAACAATCGTAAACAAACGCAGGCAAGAAACACACTTAAAACCGAAAACAAACTCAACAAACACGAACAAACACGAACAAACGAGGAATAAAGCGAGGAAAAGGGGTGAGCCTTTACAGAGGCAAATCTCGCACACTACTACTAACGGTCGTAACCTTCCACCACGTGGAGCTATCGAGTCTCATATTTGAGTGTAATTAATGTCGTATTTGAGTGTAATTAATAGGTAAGTAATTAAATTGTAACTGTAATTACATTCCAAGTTGTTAATTACGTTGCTGTCATTAAATTTAATGAGTAAATACGGCCCAAATGATAGAAAGTTCTTCAAAATAGGAGTCACAAGGTCAGACAATAGGGTCCCTCAATCTCCTTCTATACCTCATAGGGCGAAATTGTAACCGGTTTTTTAAGTACTAGCCGTTTTTTTAAGTACCAGCTGTTTTCTTATACCCAAATGATAGAAAGTCCTTCAAAATATGACTCGCTAGGTCAGACATTACCTGCCTCTATACCTAATAGGGCGAAATTGTAACCAGTAATTGTAAGTACTAGCTGTTTTTTTTTAAGTACCAGCTGTTGTCTTATACCCAAATGATAAAAAGTTCTTCAAAATATGACTCACTAGGTCAGACATTACCTGCCTCTATACCTCATAGGGCGAAATTGTAAACGGTAATTTTAAGTACTAGCTGTTTTTTTTTTAAGTACCAGCTGTTTTCTTATACCCAAGTGATAGAAAGTTCCTCAAAATATGACTTACAAGGTCAGACAATACCGGCCCCCAACCTGCCTCTATACCTAATTATTGTAACCTGTAATTTTAAGTACTAGCTGTTTTTTAAGTACTATCCATTTTCTTATACATTTTTAGGGCTGCTGGTAATGAAGGTGAGTTTGCTTATTATCGGCCAACTGTTATTTGCCCCTTAACTCTGCTCAACAGTAAAGGGGGACTGTGGGCATTGGGTTTTTTTTGGGTGGGGGGTGACACAGGGTAATTTTAAGTACTAGCTCCATGCCTGTTTTTACCTTGGAAACTGGTTTTTTTCTACACTTTTAGGGCTGCTGATACTGACAGTTCATCTGTTTGTTGTCGGCCAAATGGAATGCCCCTTCGCCGTGTTTAGTACTGGCCCGGGGGCGGGGTTACCCATACCCCTAGGAAAAAGTCAAGTTAGAAGGAAATTTCAATTTTGGATCTTTCACAATTTCTGTAAATTTGAATGAAATTTTAATAGGCTGGCCAGGATTAGGTTAGGATTTTTGGGCGAGCCTTCGTCTAGCATAGGTCAGGCCAGCCTATTCGTTACTGCCATACTCTCACCTCCTTTGACCTATTTCTAACGAACGAGGGGTTACTTTACTGTACTTTCATGTATATTACTACTTTTCATTTTGATTTTTACAATGACAAAGAAGCCATGAATAGACGCCCCCTCAGTACCTAATTGTCACTGACCTTCGGACGTAACTTTGGGGTCATTGAAGGACGTAACATTGGGGTCATTTAAGGACGTAACATTGGGGTCACTTCAGGATCTAACTTTGGTTCATCGCAGTGCTGTAAGCACCATTAACTGGATGCCTATTCCTGCTGTTAGCCCCGTACTTGTTGCAGCATCAAGTTACAGCGCTGTAAAATGCTGTTAACGGCACTGAAAAAGCACTGTAAGATCGAATCCGCCATAAAGCCGGAAACGTCGTTTTAGTATGGAATTCACGGCACCTTGCGATTAATTTATCTGAGGAGAAATATAATTAATAACTTCACTATTTTGGAAATAAGTCCAAAGAAGAATATAATTGATAAGTGCTTCTGGTATAGAAATAATGAAGCATTTTTAAGTTATAATTCCCTGTGGGTGGAAGTTGTACTTATAGTGCTGTATAGTGAATTTGATATCACTGTAAATGTTTTTCATTTAATTGTACTGATTGCTAATTTCCATCATTTCTATTGTCAAGTTCTTGGTTGTTAATTTCTCAGCCTCTGGACCCTGCGTCTCTCAGCCACTTTTCTGTGTGGAATATGATCTTTGCAGTAAATTGCAGTACATCTGGGCAGTTTGCAATCTTACCTGCACAAATTTTGTATTAGACTTTTGTGTAACAAAGCACAAAACATTAAATGGGTTGAAGAAGATGTTTTCAGTGCCATGAATGTTTCAGTAAAATAAGAATATGTAAGAATCTACAATAATTGTTAGACATGTGAAATTTTTTAGCCTGAGGAAGGTCAATGAAATCTATAAGAAACACAGTTATCATTGCATGTGGTTTATCGACTATTGCAACAGTTAATTTCGAGAAAGTTCCGAGCCCGTGCAATGCACGTTTGTCAAAGCTTGAATATTTGACTTACATTTAGTTTTCGTAATATGATAAGAATTGTGAACTGTTGCCAGAGTTTGACAATAATGACTTGAATGACTAAGGTTTTCCTTTTCTTCAACAGTTGGTGGATCAGGTCAAGAAAAGCTGTTAAAGTGACCTCAGTTCTACCCCCGACCTTATTCCGCATGGCCGTTAACAGGGGACCGTCCAAATTTCACACCTTTTGGGTAAGTGTGATTCTCAATACAGTTGTAGTAATTTGGACTGGAGATTACTTTCCAATTGGATGCTAATTAAAGGTTATCTTGTGTTCAGGGATTACCCGTCAGGGGTTAGGCATGGGTGACGATAGCCCCAGAGGGGTTAAGCTCAGACAGTGACGTGTGCCGTACCTCGTCCCCAGGGGATACCGTACTGCAATTTTCATGCTTTGTTTGAAAGCAGGTCTTCTAAGACTGTTTTTGCAGACGGGAATTTTTGGCCGGGCTAAACGACTGTAGGATTGTCATCGTTCATTGTAGGCGCAGCTTTCCTTTGATTGTATTTGATTGTATTTTTGTTTTGCATAGTTCAATGATTTTCCTCGAGAAATACATTACAATATCGCTTCTCAGGTTGGTAACAGTCAGAGATTCTTGGAAAAATGTGCCGTTTGAATTAGGAAGGTTCTGTTTCATTTTATGTGATGGTTTTTGGGGGCATAGCACATACTTTCCAAGGTTTTTTGTTGCACTATAGATAAGCAGGCATCTGTCATACTTTGGTTTTAAAAGTAATTATTACATAAGTAGTATGGTTTTTTCTGGTTTTGTCAGCACAGTGTGGCAAGAGGCTTGGTCCAAAATAAGCAACCAATCCCCCCTTTAATCCTATTGACTTGGTTTACCTTACTAGCTACTAGAAGTCGGACATTTTTCCTATATATTTTTGGAGCAAAACTGCTACGTAACCTAATTTTATCTATAAATTATGTTACAAACAGGGAGCTACTATGTAATTCCTGTGTACAATACTCTCTTGGATTGAGCCCTACCTACCCTCAATCCAGAGAACACACGTGCAGTTAATTTGACAATTATGAATGCACAAACACCTTTTTTTTTTCTTTAACCTTAATCCTACACAACACAGTCATTATAATAACTATTACACCCAAGGCAAATCCAAAGCTCTGCTTGTGAGTCAATCAAATCACTTGACTATTTGCTCAATTTGAGCTTGAGCACAGCAAGAACATGTCTTTATATATATATATATATATATATATATATATATATATATATATATATATATATATATATATATATATATATATATATATATATATATATGTGTGCGTGTGTGTGTGTGTGTGTGTTTAATTAGTTCATTGTACATTGACAGGTTATCTCAAAGAATGTCACACTCTTACCCAATCTAAATTTTGTCAATTTTTTTTTCACTTTTGCATACTCAATTCACCAAGCTTCAGTCAATTCATTTAACAAGGGGCGGACTTCCTCAGAACATCCCTGTGGCAAGAAGTCCGTTATTAAACAAGAGTCGTGAATGATGGCTAGCTGCTGCAAATAAATCAAATCACATTAATTCATTAACGTTTTTTAAAAATCAGGTTATTGTTTTTTACTGTGTCCCTTTATTATTTTGCTCTTTTTTCTCTCTGTCTTTTCCATCTCTACAGCGCTGATGTTGTTCAGGCATTTTTCCTTTTGCTGCTGTGGACCTCATGTTGAAGAATGTGGGTTTTAGGTCTCCTGGAACTACTGTGACAGCTTTTAGCTCAAATTTTGCCAAAATATATATAGTAGATAAGTAGTTTTGATTTATCCGCATGCCATATGATGGCACATTCTTTTACAGAGTTCAGAGGAAGTGTTAGTTTTTGTGGGATTCTGTGTATGTGGTGAAAGCTTACGTATGAACAGTTTCGGGGAAGCTCCATGTTTTGTAGAAAACTGAACCTAAAAAAAATGATTCTTGAATGGAGTTGTTAGATTGCTAATGCTTTTAATATATATGGATCTAGTTTGTCGTACGATACTTTTTCAGCATTTTCATACAGTTTTCTCTTGCGTTGTGTTAGTGTTCAGCCGTGGCCATGTTTAGGGTACACTAATCACCCCGTTGTACGTGAAGACTGGTCCACTGTCCGGCCTTTTTATGCTCACTCATCCGAGAGGATACACGCAGCCTGGGAAGATCCCACGACCAGAGACTGGTCTGAGTTCTGGTCCGAGTACCGCCTCTGGTATTGGGCAGCTGCTCTGAGGGGCTCCAGGTTTATTGAGGACTGATCTTTGAGTCTCTTGGTTTTGAAGGATTCTTGACACATTTGTGTAGGTCATTCGTAGTAAATGTCTAAGAAAAGTCTGCAGACTGTCAGGATGCTTACAGTTGTGTGAGTCCTTCAGATAAGTGTTCTTTGCTGGTGTTTCTGCTGCAAGAGTGCTTTTTACAATGCTTCTTATTTTCTTTGATGATTCCCTGTATAAAGGACAACTATTGTCATTTTCACCCACTAAGAAAATCAGAAAGCCCCCAGCACTGCTAAATCCATTGGGGAGATTGACATAAAGCATCACTGTACACAGTCAACTTAAAACAGTCACCCAGTCCTGGGAAGTACATACGGCTCTCAAAGGTACAGGCTTTTCTTAGACATTTGTTTGCCTCAATTAGATCTTTTACTTCAGGCTTATTTATTTCACAGCTAAGTTCCAATATCAGGTCTTGAATTAGTACATAATAACCATCCTAGTTGGCCCACTAGGCTCCTAAACTTCTCCTTTTCTTCTTCATTACACTCTGTATTCTTATTTAATCCTCTCTCGGCACTTACATTTATAGATTCCAGAGATTCACAATACTGTACTCGTTTTGATGAAGTTTGACACCATTCTCGTTCTGCACAATATCCGGGCATTGCATCTGAAAATGATCTGTGATTTGGGCAGTGACTTTCAAATGTCTTTATTCCTCCCCACAAGAAATCGTCTAATGCATCAGGAACGTTCCAGACAAATCTCCTTTGCAACATCAGTAGAATTGCAGGGTCAGTTTGCAACTGATTACACCCCATCTTCAACAGGAAGGTCTTCACTGTGAGCTACCATTTTCTGGCGGTATCATTAAGACCATATACACCTTTTTTGTTTTTCCTCAAAACCTGTGGCAAAAAGCTGTACTTTAATTTCCTTTGTCCCATCACTGTTTTCCTCTTCTGTTACCACCCAGAGCCTCTTGACTGAGTTAGGAATTTCCTCATATACGCCAAAATTCGTCCAGGTTGTTAGTTCTTGTTTTGCTTGATCAAGTTCCTGATTTTCTTTGTTTTCACAATCCATTGCAACTGGTAGCCATTTATCCACATCTCTGCTCCAGTCAGTGGCTGTTATATGTCCATCTTTGTGTTCAATATTCCTCCAACTGCTATATTTTCCTGTAGATTTTCCAGCACGGCTGTGAACAGTTCCCGTCGGCCATTCATCAGACTCTTTCGGCAGGAATCCTACTCTGTCCAATCTTTGGAATACCTTTGATTTTTAAATTGTCTTCAGGTGAAGCGTCCTCAACCTTGGTGTGGTTCTCTTCTTCCTCCTCATTGTTTCATTTTCCACTGGATTTATAACTGCTGCTTTCTCATTCCTCTTGCTGTTGTCCATTTCATATCTCAGATTATCAAGCTATTCATTTCTTCCTTCTTCAGTGTTTCTATCAAAACTGTAAGGTATCTCCTGAATGTGTGTTTCGTGTTCTCTTACAATATGTGAACCATATTTCAATATCACTGTTTTGCCATCTTGACCAATGACTGTTGCTGGTCCTTTCTGTTCCTTTTGGTCTCCCCTCTTTAAGTAGACTTTATCTCCATTCTTAAGGACTTTACCAATAGTTCTTACTTTGCGTCTTAGATGCCCGTCATTTTTTCTCAGAAGTTTCAGCAGCAATAAAGGCTTTTCTTGCGGAGTTTCCAGCATTGAGATGTCGTAGTGCCCTCCAGTGCAGGAAGTTCCTCATTCATGGTACAGGGTAGGGTTAGGATTCTGCCCGTACGTGAGTTGATAAGGGCTTAAACCCCTTACCACTTTGAGATAATTTTTAGCACTGACTGCCCATGCCAAAGCCACTTTTATAGACAGTTCTGGTTGCTCTGTTGTCATTTTTGTCACCATTTTGTCTATAACTGTGCGATTATGCTTACACAGGCCATTACTGAAAATTTGTATCCCCTTTTTTATACTCCTTTGTGACACTTCTTCCGCATACATTCAACACATTTTGACCTCAACACCAGCATCCTTCAAGAGCTGGATCGGTCTCTTAGATGTGGGATGACCAGATTGTGGGTGCGATTTTCATATCTTGTTCTTCTTTTCCTTTTCGTCATCTCTCACTGTCATCATTATTTCTCCTGTTTTCTTCCAGGCTTCTTTCTCAGCCCTTAGCGGGAGGTAGTAGCGTCCTCCTGAAGAAGTGCCCCTCAATGTTAACTCTTTTTCCGTGAATTTCTGCTGTGTCATTTTCTAAGTCCAGTTTCATTTTGCTTTCGTCATTGATTTGTACACTTTACCATAACCAAATTTAAACTTTTCATTTTCTTCATCTTATATTCTCATTTTTTCCTTGTGTGACAAAGACAGTGTGCGTGTGCTTTTAACCAATCACCACCACACACTGTAGAACAGAAGGCTGTGTCCAGGATAGCATAAATTAATAGATTCCGTCATCAACACTGACACCATTTTAGGATTTTCAGTAACAGAATATAACTCTTCCTCCTTTTCGCTACTAACATACACGTTTTTTGGACATGGTGGAGACAGATGGTACCCTGATCCACACCCATAACATTTCCTAACGTTACCATATATGTCAACCGAGTGTCTCTGCCTATGACCCTGCACCCAGTGGTAACACTTCTCGACTTCCAAAAGATTTCCTAAGGGCTTGCTGCATGCAATCAGACATTTTATCTGTCTCACTGAACGACGTTGCTGTCAACACTCATTTGTTTGTCTGTAACCTGTAGCCCTGCACTCTCTAGTAGCTGAAATGCTAAAATACATTTTGGTATACGTACTTCGTACCTCTCCAGAACTGCACTTCTCTCCACAAATTCCAAAATGTACTTCTCCGTCGTATGTTCCTTTTCCTTTTTGTAGTTGTCAAACTTTGTCCGTGCTGCATGTGCCGCTGACAGCTCATCCTTCTTGTACCACTTGTCCAAGTGTCGAAGCAGAACTTTCATTCCATCGTCGACTGTCAACTCTTCAATATCCACTTCCTCGAAAATCTCGCTTCCATCTGAGAACGACGGGGCAACAGCCACAGCTTGTTTCTTTTTCTCGGTGCTTGCGACAAGCTGCTGTGCTTTCGGCTCTGGTTTCCAGCGGCCGTAACCTTTATCGGCGCCGAAAACTGGCGACACCAGCCGCCCACCACATTACTCGTGGTATTTTTCATAGAGAAATATTCACAGGTTACTGTATTTTCATATAGTTTTTGTGACCAAACGCACTTTTTGTGATAAAACTATTAAAATGTTCAGGTATGAGCATTTTTAGAGGGTCTTTTGTTGTTTGAACTCTCAAAATAGGCAGTTATAAGCCAGTGAATGCAGGGGGCTGACTGTATTCTTATTAAGGTTAACACTTGTCACTACTGAAGTCTGCCATTTTACCGTCAGGATATGAAGGAATGGGTCAGGTCTAGTCATGGTTTGTGGCAAATTTTATTCAGAAGAACATATGTATGATGAAAGCCATCCCAACTTCAAGCACAGGCAGTAATCTGTAGTATAAACAACTCGAAACTTTCCATCCATGCCCTGTCATGGGAAATGATCTGAACTCCGACAAGTAGACAGTCCTGGTGTTAGGACAAAAGACTAATGACATTTAGTAACCCCGTGTTGTGTGTTTCTGCATTAGACTGTTGCATTGAGATGAACCATAGTTGAAGTCTTTGCCGAGACCATCGTTGTTGTATAAAGCATTTCGCTGCTCAGACACCAATCGCTGCTCGAAATATATCGTGCTGAAAAGTGACTGAAGAGAACTTGTGAATTGAGGCTTCGCTGCTGTCATCTAATCTTGCACACTTTCTGTCTGAACGTAAGTTATTGCAGAGTCTCCCTTTCTGAGTTTGTACAGGAAGGGAGTTTGACTGTGTTCTCTCTTGTGCATTTTGTCTGAACTCTCGTCAGGATGTCATACGAGGTGTCGTTAATTGTGGGCTTCCTGATTGAGGCTGGATTGAATTTGTTTGACACCGAGTCACATTGAATTCCCAGGTCCCAGTACGATTCCTCTGAATGTCAGCTATCAAGCTTGAAAGTGATTTGTTATAGTATTGTAGGTTGAGGAAAGTCTGCCTTTGAACCTAAGAAAGTGGAGTCATTCCGTGACTGTTTAAAAGGCTGGCAAAGGTCTTTTGGTTTTCAATGCAGCTTGTACCTCATTTGCACCACCTAGCTAGCCGTTCCTCTTGCTAGGTATTGTACGAACAGCTTTCAGAGCTTTGAATTATACAAGTTTCAGTTGATTATAGGCATTGTATAGCACTGCACAGTACTTAAAAGTACTTAAAGTACTGAACAGCAGAGGTTCTATCCTTGAAGCAGAGTCAGCAGCTGCTGTTTTGTATTTGATGTGGGAAGTTAGGAAGTATTACTCCCCAAAACATCATTTGATTATTACTTTCCAGCTTGAGATGGTGTGGGAAGACATGAAAATACCCTCACAGTGTGGGAAGACATGAAAATACCCTCACAGTGTGGGAGCATGAAAATACCCTCTGTAGAAATTGCTCGTGTGAAATGAGTGTCTAATAATAATCTCAATGCCCTGAATGTTCCTTCCCCAGTCAGATGGTCTCGTAACACCTGTGGGGCCTCTTGTTCCTGCATTTGACCCTTTCCGAATGCAGATCTTTATGGCCAAAGGTTGCAGTTCTATTACTGCTCTTGTCTTCCCTACCCTAGAAATTAGCTTTCTTGAAAAGGCAGTCTGTGGTTGAGCCGTGTCCTTTTTTGTCCTTTCCTGAGTCCCGGGTTAGAGAAGGGCAAAGTACGGCACATTCCTTTGGCTCCGGCACTTGAACTTAAGTTCAGTTTGGTACATTTTTGTCTTCTAATTCCTGCTGTTGTGTATATTTAAATTGATCGCTCATAAGTTGTGGTTATCCAAACTCGTTTGTTGGTGGAGTTTACGTCACGGAGGCAAGATGGTTGTCTCCTGAGTGGTGGCTTTGATAAAGGGGTTTTTTAGGGTTTTTTTTAGGGTTTTCTGCTGTCCCTGTCGTCATTCAGATAGGGCGTGTATTGTATTCTGAGGATTGGTTCAGTGTCCGTTCCTTTTACGCTTACTCATCTGATTACACTATATAATCGTCGTAACCCGAAATGTCATAAAAATCGTAAGAATTTTATTATTATTATTATGATGATGACTGCGACCCTCAACTGTTGACCGGCTGAGACTCCAATTTGGAATGCTGAGGCCAAAATTATTATTATTATTATTATTATTATTATTATTATGACTGCGACCCTCAACAGTTGAGGGTCGCAGTCATAATAATAATAATAATAATAATAATAATAATAATAATAATAATAAGATTGTGGCCCCAGCATTCCAGAATGGAGTCTCAGGCAGTCAACTGTTGAGGGTCATAGTCATAATAATAATATTGTGGCCTCAGCATTCCAAAATGGTGTCTCAGGTAGTCGACTGTTGAGGGTCGCAGTCATAATAATAATAATATTGTGGCCTCAGCATTCCAAAATGGAGTCTCAGGCAGTTGACTGTTGAGGGTCACAGTCATAATAATAATATTGTGGCCTCAGCATTCCAAAATGGTGTCTCAGGCAGTCAACTGTTGAGGGTCACAGTCATAATAATAATATTGTGGCCTCAGCATTCCAAAGTGGAGTCTCAGGCAGTCAACTGTTGAGGGTCACAGTCATAATAATAATATTGTGGCCTCAGCATTCCAAAATGGTGTCTCAGGCAGTCAACTGTTGAGGGTCACAGTCATAATAATAATATTGTGGCCTCAGCATTCCAAAGTGGAGTCTCAGGCAGTCAACTGTTGAGGGTCGCAGTCATAATAATAATATTGTGGCCTCAGCATTCCAAAATGGAGTCTCAGGCAGTCAACTGTTGAGGGTCACAGTCATAATAATAATATTGTGGCCTCAGCATTCCAAAGTGGAGTCTCAGGCAGTCAACTGTTGAGGGTCACAGTCATAATAATAATATTGTGGCCTCAGCATTCCAAAATGGAGTCTCAGGCAGTCAACTGTTGAGGGTCACAGTCATAATAATAATATTGTGGCCTCAGCATTCCAAAATGGAGTCTCAGGCAGTCAACTGTTGAGGGTCACAGTCATAATAATAATATTGTGGCCTCAGCATTCCAAAGTGGAGTCTCAGGCAGTCAACTGTTGAGGGTCGCAGTCATAATAATAATATTGTGGCCTCAGCATTCCAAAGTGGAGTCTCAGGCAGTCAACTGTTGAGGGTCACAGTCATAATAATAATATTGTGGCCTCAGCATTCCAAAATGGTGTCTCAGGCAGTCAACTGTTGAGGGTCACAGTCATAATAATAATATTGTGGCCTCAGCATTCCAAAGTGGAGTCTCAGGCAGTCAACTGTTGAGGGTCACAGTCATAATAATAATATTGTGGCCTCAGCATTCCAAAATGGAGTCTCAGGCAGTCAACTGTTGAGGGTCACAGTCATAATAATAATGAAATTGTGGCCTCAGCATTCCAAAGTGGAGTCTCAGGCAGTCAACTGTTGAGGGTCACAGTCATAATAATAAAATTGTGGCCTCAGCATTCCAAAATGGTGTCTCAGGCAGTCAACTGTTGAGGGTCGCAGTCATAATAATAATATTGTGGCCTCAGCATTCCAAAGTGGAATCTCAGGCAGTCAACTGTTGAGGGTCACAGTCATAATAATAATATTGTGGCCTCAGCATTCCAAAATGGTGTCTCAGGCAGTCAACTGTTGAGGGTCACAGTCATAATAATAATATTGTGGCCTCAGCATTCCAAAGTGGAGTCTCAGGCAGTCAACTGTTGAGGGTCACAGTCATAATAATAATATTGTGGCCTCAGCATTCCAAAATGGAGTCTCAGGCAGTCAACTGTTGAGGGTCACAGTCATAATAATAATGAAATTGTGGCCTCAGCATTCCAAAGTGGAGTCTCAGGCAGTCAACTGTTGAGGGTCACAGTCATAATAATAAAATTGTGGCCTCAGCATTCCAAAATGGTGTCTCAGGCAGTCAACTGTTGAGGGTCACAGTCATAATAATAATGAAATTGTGGCCTCAGCATTCCAAAATGGTGTCTCAGGCAGTCAACTGTTGAGGGTCACAGTCATAATAATAATGAAATTGTGGCCTCAGCATTCCAAAATGGTGTCTCAGGCAGTCAACTGTTGAGGGTCACAGTCATAATAATAATATTGTGGCCTCAGCATTCCAAAGTGGAGTCTCAGGCAGTCAACTGTTGAGGGTCACAGTCATAATAATAATATTGTGGCCTCAGCATTCCAAAGTGGAGTCTCAGGCAGTCAACTGTTGAGGGTCACAGTCATAATAATAATGAAATTGTGGCCTCAGCATTCCAAAATGGTGTCTCAGGCAGTCAACTGTTGAGGGTCACAGTCATAATAATAATATTGTGGCCTCAGCATTCCAAAGTGGAGTCTCAGGCAGTCAACTGTTGAGGGTCACAGTCATAATAATAATATTGTGGCCTCAGCATTCCAAAGTGGAGTCTCAGGCAGTCAACTGTTGAGGGTCACAGTCATAATAATAATATTGTGGCCTCAGCATTCCAAAATGGAGTCTCAGGCAGTCAACTGTTGAGGGTCACAGTCATAATAATAATGAAATTGTGGCCTCAGCATTCCAAAGTGGAGTCTCAGGCAGTCAACTGTTGAGGGTCACAGTCATAATAATAATGAAATTGTGGCCTCAGCATTCCAAAGTGGAGTCTCAGGCAGTCAACTGTTGAGGGTCACAGTCATAATAATAATATTGTGGCCTCAGCATTCCAAAGTGGAATCTCAAGCAGTCAACTGTTGAGGGTCACAGTCATAATAATAATATTGTGGCCTCAGCATTCCAAAGTGGAGTCTCAGGCAGTCAACTGTTGAGGGTCACAGTCATAATAATAATATTGTGGCCTCAGCATTCCAAAATGGAGTCTCAGGCAGTCAACTGTTGAGGGTCACAGTCATAATAATAATGAAATTGTGGCCTCAGCATTCCAAAGTGGAGTCTCAGGCAGTCAACTGTTGAGGGTCACAGTCATAATAATAATATTGTGGCCTCAGCATTCCAAAGTGGAATCTCAGGCAGTCAACTGTTGAGGGTCACAGTCATAATAATAATATTGTGGCCTCAGCATTCCAAAGTGGAGTCTCAGGCAGTCAACTGTTGAGGGTCACAGTCATAATAATAATATTGTGGCCTCAGCATTCCAAAATGGAGTCTCAGGCAGTCAACTGTTGAGGGTCGCAGTCTTAATAATAATATTGTGGCCTCAGCATTCCAAAATGGTGTCTCAGGCAGTCAACTGCTGAGGGTCGCAGTCATAATAATAAAATTGTGGCCTCAGCATTCCAGAATGGAATCTCAGGCAGTCGACTGTTGAGGGTCGCAGTCATAATAATAATAATATTGTGGCCTCAGCATTCCAGAATGGAGTCTCAGGCAGTCAAATGTTGAGGGTCACAGTCATAATAATAATGAAATTGTGGCCTCAGCATTCCAAAATGGTGTCTCAGGCAGTCAACTGTTGAGGGTCACAGTCATAATAATAATATTGTGGCCTCAGCATTCCAAAGTGGAGTCTCAGGCAGTCAACTGTTGAGGGTCACAGTCATAATAATAATATTGTGGCCTCAGCATTCCAAAGTGGAGTCTCAGGCAGTCAACTGTTGAGGGTCACAGTCATAATAATAATGAAATTGTGGCCTCAGCATTCCAAAATGGTGTCTCAGGCAGTCAACTGTTGAGGGTCACAGTCATAATAATAATATTGTGGCCTCAGCATTCCAAAGTGGAGTCTCAGGCAGTCAACTGTTGAGGGTCACAGTCATAATAATAATATTGTGGCCTCAGCATTCCAAAGTGGAGTCTCAGGCAGTCAACTGTTGAGGGTCACAGTCATAATAATAATATTGTGGCCTCAGCATTCCAAAATGGAGTCTCAGGCAGTCAACTGTTGAGGGTCACAGTCATAATAATAATGAAATTGTGGCCTCAGCATTCCAAAGTGGAGTCTCAGGCAGTCAACTGTTGAGGGTCACAGTCATAATAATAAAATTGTGGCCTCAGCATTCCAAAATGGTGTCTCAGGCAGTCAACTGTTGAGGGTCACAGTCATAATAATAATGAAATTGTGGCCTCAGCATTCCAAAATGGTGTCTCAGGCAGTCAACTGTTGAGGGTCACAGTCATAATAATAATGAAATTGTGGCCTCAGCATTCCAAAATGGTGTCTCAGGCAGTCAACTGTTGAGGGTCACAGTCATAATAATAATATTGTGGCCTCAGCATTCCAAAGTGGAATCTCAGGCAGTCAACTGTTGAGGGTCACAGTCATAATAATAATATTGTGGCCTCAGCATTCCAAAATGGAGTCTCAGGCAGTCAACTGTTGAGGGTCACAGTCATAATAATAATATTGTGGCCTCAGCATTCCAAAATGGAGTCTCAGGCAGTCAACTGTTGAGGGTCACAGTCATAATAATAATATTGTGGCCTCAGCATTCCAAAATGGAGTCTCAGGCAGTCAACTGTTGAGGGTCACAGTCATAATAATAATGAAATTGTGGCCTCAGCATTCCAAAATGGTGTCTCAGGCAGTCAACTGTTGAGGGTCACAGTCATAATAATAAAATTGTGGCCTCAGCATTCCAAAATGGTGTCTCAGGCAGTCAACTGTTGAGGGTCACAGTCATAATAATAAAATTGTGGCCTCAGCATTCCAAAGTGGAATCTCAGGCAGTCAACTGTTGAGGGTCACAGTCATAATAATAATATTGTGGCCTCAGCATTCCAAAATGGAGTCTCAGGCAGTCAACTGTTGAGGGTCACAGTCATAATAATAATGAAATTGTGGCCTCAGCATTCCAAAATGGTGTCTCAGGCAGTCAACTGTTGAGGGTCACAGTCATAATAATAATATTGTGGCCTCAGCATTCCAAAGTGGAATCTCAGGCAGTCAACTGTTGAGGGTCACAGTCATAATAATAATATTGTGGCCTCAGCATTCCAAAATGGAGTCTCAGGCAGTCAACTGTTGAGGGTCACAGTCATAATAATAATATTGTGGCCTCAGCATTCCAAAATGGTGTCTCAGGCAGTCAACTGTTGAGGGTCACAGTCATAATAATAAAATTGTGGCCTCAGCATTCCAAAATGGTGTCTCAGGCAGTCAACTGTTGAGGGTCACAGTCATAATAATAAAATTGTGGCCTCAGCATTCCAAAGTGGAATCTCAGGCAGTCAACTGTTGAGGGTCACAGTCATAATAATAATATTGTGGCCTCAGCATTCCAAAATGGAGTCTCAGGCAGTCAACTGTTGAGGGTCACAGTCATAATAATAATGAAATTGTGGCCTCAGCATTCCAAAATGGTGTCTCAGGCAGTCAACTGTTGAGGGTCACAGTCATAATAATAAAATTGTGGCCTCAGCATTCCAAAGTGGAATCTCAGGCAGTCAACTGTTGAGGGTCACAGTCATAATAATAATAAAATTGTGGCCTCAGCATTCCAAAGTGGAGTCTCAGGCAGTCAACTGTTGAGGGTCGCAGTCATAATAATAATGAAATTGTGGCCTCAGCATTCCAAAGTGGAATCTCAGGCAGTCAACTGTTGAGGGTCACAGTCATAATAATAATATTGTGGCCTCAGCATTCCAAAATGGAGTCTCAGGCAGTCAACTGTTGAGGGTCACAGTCATAATAATAATATTGTGGCCTCAGCATTCCAAAGTGGAATCTCAGGCAGTCAACTGTTGAGGGTCACAGTCATAATAATAATATTGTGGCCTCAGCATTCCAAAATGGTGTCTCAGGCAGTCAACTGTTGAGGGTCACAGTCATAATAATAATATTGTGGCCTCAGCATTCCAAAGTGGAATCTCAGGCAGTCAACTGTTGAGGGTCACAGTCATAATAATAATATTGTGGCCTCAGCATTCCAAAATGGAGTCTCAGGCAGTCAACTGTTGAGGGTCACAGTCATAATAATAATATTGTGGCCTCAGCATTCCAAAATGGAGTCTCAGGCAGTCAACTGTTGAGGGTCGCAGTCATAATAATAATATTGTGGCCTCAGCATTCCAAAGTGGAGTCTCAGGCAGTCAACTGTTGAGGGTCACAGTCATAATAATAATATTGTGGCCTCAGCATTCCAAAGTGGAGTCTCAGGCAGTCAACTGTTGAGGGTCACAGTCATAATAATAATATTGTGGCCTCAGCATTCCAAAATGGAGTCTCAGGCAGTCAACTGTTGAGGGTCACAGTCATAATAATAATATTGTGGCCTCAGCATTCCAAAATGGAGTCTCAGGCAGTCAACTGTTGAGGGTCACAGTCATAATAATAATATTGTGGCCTCAGCATTCCAAAGTGGAATCTCAGGCAGTTGACTGTTGAGGGTCGCAGTCATAATAATAATAATAAAATTGTGGCCTCAGCATTCCAAAATGGAGTCTCAGGCAGTTGACTGTTGAGGGTCACAGTCATAATAATAATATTGTGGCCTCAGCATTCCAAAGTGGAGTCTCAGGCAGTTGACTGTTGAGGGTCACAGTCATAATAATAATATTGTGGCCTCAGCATTCCAAAGTGGAGTCTCAGGCAGTCAACTGTTGAGGGTCACAGTCATAATAATAATATTGTGGCCTCAGCATTCCAAAGTGGAGTCTCAGGCAGTCAACTGTTGAGGGTCACAGTCATAATAATAATATTGTGGCCTCAGCATTCCAAAATGGTGTCTCAGGCAGTCAACTGCTGAGGGTCGCAGTCATAATAATAATATTGTGGCCTCAGCATTCCAAAATGGAGTCTCAGGCAGTCAACTGTTGAGGGTCGCAGTCATAATAATAATATTGTGGCCTCAGCATTCCAAAATGGAGTCTCATGCAGTCAACTGTTGAGGGTCACAGTCATAATAATAATATTGTGGCCTCAGCATTCCAAAGTGGAGTCTCAGGCAGTCAACTGTTGAGGGTCACAGTCATAATAATAATATTGTGGCCTCAGCATTCCAAAATGGAGTCTCAGGCAGTCAACTGTTGAGGGTCACAGTCATAATAATAATATTGTGGCCTCACCATTCCAGAATGGAGTCTCAGGCAGTCAACTGTTGAGGGTCGCAGTCATAATAATAATATTGTGGCCTCAGCATTCCAAAGTGGAGTCTCAGGCAGTCAACTGTTGAGGGTCACAGTCATAATAATAATATTGTGGCCTCAGCATTCCAAAGTGGAGTCTCAGGCAGTCAACTGTTGAGGGTCGCAGTCATAATAATAATATTGTGGCCTCAGCATTCCAAAATGGAGTCTCAGGCAGTCAACTGTTGAGGGTCGCAGTCATAATAATAATATTGTGGCCTCAGCATTCCAAAATGGAGTCTCAGGCAGTCAACTGTTGAGGGTCGCAGTCATAATAATAATATTGTGGCCTCAGCATTCCAAAATGGAGTCTCAGGCAGTCAACTGTTGAGGGTCACAGTCATAATAATAATATTGTGGCCTCAGCATTCCAAAATGGAGTCTCAGGCAGTCAACTGTTGAGGGTCACAGTCATAATAATAATATTGTGGCCTCAGCATTCCAAAATGGAGTCTCAGGCAGTCAACTGTTGAGGGTCACAGTCATAATAATAATATTGTGGCCTCAGCATTCCAAAATGGAGTCTCAGGCAGTCAACTGTTGAGGGTCGCAGTCATAATAATAATATTGTGGCCTCAGCATTCCAAAATGGAGTCTCAGGCAGTCAACTGTTGAGGGTCACAGTCATAATAATAATATTGTGGCCTCAGCATTCCAAAATGGAGTCTCAGGCAGTCAACTGTTGAGGGTCGCAGTCATAATAATAAAATTGTGGCCTCAGCATTCCAAAATGGAGTCTCAGGCAGTCAACTGTTGAGGGTCACAGTCATAATAATAATATTGTGGCCTCAGCATTCCAAAATGGAGTCTCAGGCAGTCAACTGTTGAGGGTCACAGTCATAATAATAATATTGTGGCCTCAGCATTCCAAAATGGAGTCTCAGGCAGTCAACTGTTGAGGGTCGCAGTCATAATAATAATATTGTGGCCTCAGCATTCCAAAATGGAGTCTCAGGCAGTCAACTGTTGAGGGTCGCAGTCATAATAATAATATTGTGGCCTCTGCATTCCAAAATGGAGTCTCAGGCAGTCAACTGTTGAGGGTCACAGTCATAATAATAATATTGTGGCCTCAGCATTCCAAAATGGAGTCTCAGGCAGTCAACTGTTGAGGGTCACAGTCATAATAATAATATTGTGGCCTCAGCATTCCAAAATGGAGTCTCAGGCAGTCAACTGTTGAGGGTCACAGTCATAATAATAATATTGTGGCCTCAGCATTCCAAAATGGAGTCTCAGGCAGTCAACTGTTGAGGGTCGCAGTCATAATAATAATATTGTGGCCTCAGCATTCCAAAATGGAGTCTCAGGCAGTCAACTGTTGAGGGTCACAGTCATAATAATAATATTGTGGCCTCAGCATTCCAAAATGGAGTCTCAGGCAGTCAACTGTTGAGGGTCACAGTCATAATAATAATATTGTGGCCTCAGCATTCCAAAATGGAGTCTCAGGCAGTCAACTGTTGAGGGTCACAGTCATAATAATAATATTGTGGCCTCAGCATTCCAAAATGGAGTCTCAGGCAGTCAACTGTTGAGGGTTGCAGTCATAATAATAATATTGTGGCCTCAGCATTCCAAAATGGAGTCTCAGGCAGTCAACTGTTGAGGGTTGCAGTCATAATAATAATATTGTGGCCTCAGCATTCCAAAATGAGTCTCAGGCAGTCAACTGTTGAGGGTTGCAGTCATAATAATAATATTGTGGCCTCAGCATTCCAAAATGGAGTCTCAGGCAGTCAACTGTTGAGGGTCGCAGTCATAATAATAATATTGTGGCCTCAGCATTCCAAAATGGAGTCTCAGGCAGTCAACTGTTGAGGGTCGCAGTCATAATAATAATAATAAAATTGTGGCCTCAGCATTCCAAAATGGAGTCTCAGGCAGTCAACTGTTGAGGGTCGCAGTCATAATAATAATATTGTGGCCTCACCATTCCAAAATGGAGTCTCAGGCAGTCAACTGTTGAGGGTCGCAGTCATAATAATAATAATAAAATTGTGGCCTCAGCATTCCAAAATGTAGTCTCAGGCAGTCAACTGTTGAGGGTCGCAGTCATAATAATAATAATAAAATTGTGGCCTCAGCATTCCAAAATGTAGTCTCAGGCAGTCAACTGTTGAGGGTTGCAGTCATAATAATAATAATAAAATTGTGGCCTCAGCATTCCAAAATGTAGTCTCAGGCAGTCAACTGTTGAGGGTTGCAGTCATAATAATAATAATAAAATTGTGGCCTCAGCATTCCAAAATGTAGTCTCAGGCAGTCAACTGTTGAGGGTTGCAGTCATAATAATAATAATAAAATTGTGGCCTCAGCATTCCAAAATGGAGTCTCAGGCAGTCAACTGTTGAGGGTCGCAGTCATAATAATAATAATAAAATTGTGGCCTCAGCATTCCAAAATGTAGTCTCAGGCAGTCAACTGTTGAGGGTTGCAGTCATAATAATAATAATAAAATTGTGGCCTCAGCATTCCAAAATGTAGTCTCAGGCAGTCAACTGTTGAGGGTTGCAGTCATAATAATAATAATAAAATTGTGGCCTCAGCATTCCAAAATGTAGTCTCAGGCAGTCAACTGTTGAGGGTTGCAGTCATAATAATAATAATAAAATTGTGGCCTCAGCATTCCAAAATGGAATCTCAGGCAGTCAACTGTTGAGGGTCGCAGTCATAATAATAATAATAAAATTGTGGCCTCAGCATTCCAAAATGGAGTCTCAGGCAGTCAACTGTTGAGGGTTGCAGTCATAATAATAATAATAAAATTGTGGCCTCAGCATTCCAAAATGTAGTCTCAGGCAGTCAACTGTTGAGGGTTGCAGTCATAATAATAATAATAAAATTGTGGCCTCAGCATTCCAAAATGTAGTCTCAGGCAGTCAACTGTTGAGGGTTGCAGTCATAATAATAATAATAAAATTGTGGCCTCAGCATTCCAAAATGTAGTCTCAGGCAGTCAACTGTTGAGGGTTGCAGTCATAATAATAATAATAAAATTGTGGCCTCAGCATTCCAAAATGGAGTCTCAGGCAGTCAACTGTTGAGGGTTGCAGTCATAATAATAATAATAAAATTGTGGCCTCAGCATTCCAAAATGGAGTCTCAGGCAGTCAACTGTTGAGGGTCGCAGTCATAATAATAATATTGTGGCCTCACCATTCCAAAATGGAGTTTCAGGCAGTCAACTGTTGAGGGTCGCAGTCATAATAATAATATTGTGGCCTCAGCATTCCAAAATGGAGTCTCAGGCAGTCAACTGTTGAGGGTCGCAGTCATAATAATAATAATAAAATTGTGGCCTCAGCATTCCAAAATGTAGTCTCAGGCAGTCAACTGTTGAGGGTCGCAGTCATAATAATAATAATAAAATTGTGGCCTCAGCATTCCAAAATGGAGTCTCAGGCAGTCAACTGTTGAGGGTTGCAGTCATAATAATAATAATAAAATTGTGGCCTCAGCATTCCAAAATGGAGTCTCAGGCAGTCAACTGTTGAGGGTCGCAGTCATAATAATAATATTGTGGCCTCAGCATTCCAAAATGGAGTCTCAGGCAGTCAACTGTTGAGGGTCGCAGTCATAATAATAATATTGTGGCCTCAGCATTCCAAAATGGAGTCTCAGGCAGTCAACTGTTGAGGGTCGCAGTCATAATAATAATATTGTGGCCTCAGCATTCCAAAATGGAGTCTCAGGCAGTCAACTGTTGAGGGTCGCAGTCATAATAATAATATTGTGGCCTCACCATTCCAAAATGGAGTCTCAGGCAGTCAACTGTTGAGGGTCGCAGTCATAATAATAATAATAAAATTGTGGCCTCAGCATTCCAAAATGGAGTCTCAGGCAGTCGACTGTTGAGGGTCGCAGTCATAATAATAATATTGTGGCCTCACCATTCCAGAATGGAGTCTCAGGCAGTCAACTGTTGAGGGTCGCAGTCATAATAATAATAATAAAATTGTGGCCTCAGCATTCCAAAATGGAGTCTCAGGCAGTCAACTGTTGAGGGTCGCAGTCATAATAATAATATTGTGGCCTCACCATTCCAAAATGGAGTCTCAGGCAGTCGACTGTTGAGGGTCGCAGTCATAATAATAATATTGTGGCCTCACCATTCCAGAATGGAGTCTCAGGCAGTCAACTGTTGAGGGTCGCAGTCATAATAATAATATTGTGGCCTCAGCATTCCAAAATGGAGTCTCAGGCAGTCAACTGTTGAGGGTCGCAGTCATAATAATAATATTGTGGCCTCACCATTCCAAAATGGAGTCTCAGGCAGTCAACTGTTGAGGGTCGCAGTCATAATAATAATAATAAAATTGTGGCCTCAGCATTCCAAAATGGAGTCTCAGGCAGTCAACTGTTGAGGGTCGCAGTCATAATAATAATATTGTGGCCTCACCATTCCAAAATGGAGTCTCAGGCAGTCAACTGTTGAGGGTCGCAGTCATAATAATAATAATAAAATTGTGGCCTCAGCATTCCAAAATGGAGTCTCAGGCAGTCGACTGTTGAGGGTCGCAGTCATAATAATAATATTGTGGCCTCACCATTCCAGAATGGAGTCTCAGGCAGTCAACTGTTGAAGGTCACAGTCATAATAATAATATTGTGGCCTCACCATTCCAGAATGGAGTCTCAGGCAGTCAACTGTTGAGGGTCGCAGTCATAATAATAATATTGTGGCCTCACCATTCCAAAATGGAGTCTCAGGCAGTCAACTGTTGAGGGTCGCAGTCATAATAATAATAATAAAATTGTGGCCTCAGCATTCCAAAATGGAGTCTCAGGCAGTCGACTGTTGAGGGTCGCAGTCATAATAATAATATTGTGGCCTCAGCATTCCAGAATGGAGTCTCAGGCAGTCAACTGTTGAGGGTCGCAGTCATAATAATAATATTGTGGCCTCACCATTCCAAAATGGAGTCTCAGGCAGTCGACTGTTGAGGGTCGCAGTCATAATAATAATATTGTGGCCTCAGCATTCCAGAATGGAGTCTCAGGCAGTCAACTGTTGAGGGTCGCAGTCATAATAATAATATTGTGGCCTCAGCATTCCAAAATGGAGTCTCAGGCAGTCGACTGTTGAGGGTCGCAGTCATAATAATAATATTGTGGCCTCACCATTCCAGAATGGAGTCTCAGGCAGTCAACTGTTGAGGGTCGCAGTCATAATAATAATAATAAATTGTGGCCTCAGCATTCCAAAATGGAGTCTCAGGCAGTCAACTGTTGAGGGTCGCAGTCATAATAATAATATTGTGGCCTCACCATTCCAAAATGGAGTCTCAGGCAGTCGACTGTTGAGGGTCGCAGTCATAATAATAATATTGTGGCCTCACCATTCCAGAATGGAGTCTCAGGCAGTCAACTGTTGAGGGTCGCAGTCATAATAATAATATTGTGGCCTCAGCATTCCAAAATGGAGTCTCAGGCAGTCAACTGTTGAGGGTCGCAGTCATAATAATAATATTGTGGCCTCACCATTCCAAAATGGAGTCTCAGGCAGTCAACTGTTGAGGGTCGCAGTCATAATAATAATAATAAAATTGTGGCCTCAGCATTCCAAAATGGAGTCTCAGGCAGTCGACTGTTGAGGGTCGCAGTCATAATAATAATATTGTGGCCTCAGCATTCCAAAATGGAGTCTCAGGCAGTCGACTGTTGAGGGTCGCAGTCATAATAATAATATTGTGGCCTCAGCATTCCAAAATGGAGTCTCAGGCAGTCAACTGTTGAGGGTCACAGTCATAATAATAATATTGTGGCCTCACCATTCCAGAATGGAGTCTCAGGCAGTCAACTGTTGAGGGTCGCAGTCATAATAATAATATTGTGGCCTCAGCATTCCAAAATGGAGTCTCAGGCAGTCAACTGTTGAGGGTCGCAGTCATAATAATAATATTGTGGCCTCACCATTCCAAAATGGAGTCTCAGGCAGTCAACTGTTGAGGGTCGCAGTCATAATAATAATAATAAAATTGTGGCCTCAGCATTCCAAAATGGAGTCTCAGGCAGTCGACTGTTGAGGGTCGCAGTCATAATAATAATATTGTGGCCTCACCATTCCAGAATGGAGTCTCAGGCAGTCAACTGTTGAGGGTCGCAGTCATAATAATAATAATAAAATTGTGGCCTCAGCATTCCAAAATGGAGTCTCAGGCAGTCGACTGTTGAGGGTCGCAGTCATAATAATAATATTGTGGCCTCACCATTCCAGAATGGAGTCTCAGGCAGTCAACTGTTGAGGGTCGCAGTCATAATAATAATATTGTGGCCTCAGCATTCCAAAATGGAGTCTCAGGCAGTCAACTGTTGAGGGTCGCAGTCATAATAATAATATTGTGGCCTCACCATTCCAAAATGGAGTCTCAGGCAGTCAACTGTTGAGGGTCGCAGTCATAATAATAATAATAAAATTGTGGCCTCAGCATTCCAAAATGGAGTCTCAGGCAGTCGACTGTTGAGGGTCGCAGTCATAATAATAATATTGTGGCCTCACCATTCCAAAATGGAGTCTCAGGCAGTCGACTGTTGAGGGTCGCAGTCATAATAATAATATTGTGGCCTCAGCATTCCAGAATGGAGTCTCAGGCAGTCAACTGTTGAGGGTCGCAGTCATAATAATAATATTGTGGCCTCACCATTCCAAAATGGAGTCTCAGGCAGTCAACTGTTGAGGGTCGCAGTCATAATAATAATATTGTGGCCTCACCATTCCAAAATGGAGTCTCAGGCAGTCAACTGTTGAGGGTCGCAGTCATAATAATAATAATAAAATTGTGGCCTCAGCATTCCAAAATGGAGTCTCAGGCAGTCGACTGTTGAGGGTCGCAGTCATAATAATAATATTGTGGCCTCACCATTCCAGAATGGAGTCTCAGGCAGTCAACTGTTGAGGGTCACAGTCATAATAATAATAATAAAATTGTGGCCTCAGCATTCCAAAATGGAGTCTCAGGCAGTCGACTGTTGAGGGTCGCAGTCATAATAATAATATTGTGGCCTCAGCATTCCAAAATGGAGTCTCAGGCAGTCAACTGTTGAGGGTCGCAGTCATAATAATAATATTGTGGCCTCACCATTCCAAAATGGAGTCTCAGGCAGTCAACTGTTGAGGGTCGCAGTCATAATAATAATATTGTGGCCTCACCATTCCAAAATGGAGTCTCAGGCAGTCGACTGTTGAGGGTCGCAGTCATAATAATAATATTGTGGCCTCACCATTCCAGAATGGAGTCTCAGGCAGTCAACTGTTGAGGGTCGCAGTCATAATAATAATATTGTGGCCTCAGCATTCCAAAATGGAGTCTCAGGCAGTCAACTGTTGAGGGTCGCAGTCATAATAATAATATTGTGGCCTCAGCATTCCAAAATGGAGTCTCAGGCAGTCAACTGTTGAGGGTCGCAGTCATAATAATAATATTGTGGCCTCACCATTCCAAAATGGAGTCTCAGGCAGTCGACTGTTGAGGGTCGCAGTCATAATAATAATATTGTGGCCTCACCATTCCAGAATGGAGTCTCAGGCAGTCAACTGTTGAGGGTCGCAGTCATAATAATAATATTGTGGCCTCAGCATTCCAAAATGGAGTCTCAGGCAGTCAACTGTTG
This sequence comes from Macrobrachium rosenbergii, assembly GCA_039081455.1. NCBI lineage: Eukaryota > Metazoa > Arthropoda > Malacostraca > Decapoda > Palaemonidae > Macrobrachium > Macrobrachium rosenbergii. Next base: position 51,379 of record JANJGK010004321.1, read on the forward strand.
AGGGTCGCAGTCATAATAATAATATTGTGGCCTCACCATTCCAAAATGGAGTCTCAGGCAGTCAACTGTTGAGGGTCGCAGTCATAATAATAATAATAAAATTGTGGCCTCAGCATTCCAAAATGGAGTCTCAGGCAGTCGACTGTTGAGGGTCGCAGTCATAATAATAATATTGTGGCCTCAGCATTCCAAAATGGAGTCTCAGGCAGTCGACTGTTGAGGGTCGCAGTCATAATAATAATATTGTGGCCTCAGCATTCCAAAATGGAGTCTCAGGCAGTCAACTGTTGAGGGTCACAGTCATAATAATAATATTGTGGCCTCACCATTCCAGAATGGAGTCTCAGGCAGTCAACTGTTGAGGGTCGCAGTCATAATAATAATATTGTGGCCTCAGCATTCCAAAATGGAGTCTCAGGCAGTCAACTGTTGAGGGTCGCAGTCATAATAATAATATTGTGGCCTCACCATTCCAAAATGGAGTCTCAGGCAGTCAACTGTTGAGGGTCGCAGTCATAATAATAATAATAAAATTGTGGCCTCAGCATTCCAAAATGGAGTCTCAGGCAGTCGACTGTTGAGGGTCGCAGTCATAATAATAATATTGTGGCCTCACCATTCCAGAATGGAGTCTCAGGCAGTCAACTGTTGAGGGTCGCAGTCATAATAATAATAATAAAATTGTGGCCTCAGCATTCCAAAATGGAGTCTCAGGCAGTCGACTGTTGAGGGTCGCAGTCATAATAATAATATTGTGGCCTCACCATTCCAGAATGGAGTCTCAGGCAGTCAACTGTTGAGGGTCGCAGTCATAATAATAATATTGTGGCCTCAGCATTCCAAAATGGAGTCTCAGGCAGTCAACTGTTGAGGGTCGCAGTCATAATAATAATATTGTGGCCTCACCATTCCAAAATGGAGTCTCAGGCAGTCAACTGTTGAGGGTCGCAGTCATAATAATAATAATAAAATTGTGGCCTCAGCATTCCAAAATGGAGTCTCAGGCAGTCGACTGTTGAGGGTCGCAGTCATAATAATAATATTGTGGCCTCACCATTCCAAAATGGAGTCTCAGGCAGTCGACTGTTGAGGGTCGCAGTCATAATAATAATATTGTGGCCTCAGCATTCCAAAATGGAGTCTCAGGCAGTCGACTGTTGAGGGTCGCAGTCATAATAATAATATTGTGGCCTCACCATTCCAGAATGGAGTCTCAGGCAGTCAACTGTTGAGGGTCGCAGTCATAATAATAATATTGTGGCCTCAGCATTCCAAAATGGAGTCTCAGGCAGTCAACTGTTGAGGGTCGCAGTCATAATAATAATATTGTGGCCTCACCATTCCAAAATGGAGTCTCAGGCAGTCAACTGTTGAGGGTCGCAGTCATAATAATAATAATAAAATTGTGGCCTCAGCATTCCAAAATGGAGTCTCAGGCAGTCAACTGTTGAGGGTCGCAGTCATAATAATAATAAAATTGTGGCCTCAGCATTCCAAAATGGAGTCTCAGGCAGTCGACTGTTGAGGGTCGCAGTCATAATAATAATATTGTGGCCTCAGCATTCCAAAATGGAGTCTCAGGCAGTCAACTGTTGAGGGTCGCAGTCATAATAATAATATTGTGGCCTCACCATTCCAGAATGGAGTCTCAGGCAGTCAACTGTTGAGGGTCGCAGTCATAATAATAATATTGTGGCCTCAGCATTCCAAAATGGAGTCTCAGGCAGTCAACTGTTGAGGGTCGCAGTCATAATAATAATATTGTGGCCTCACCATTCCAAAATGGAGTCTCAGGCAGTCAACTGTTGAGGGTCACAGTCATAATAATAATATTGTGGCCTCAGCATTCCAAAATGGAGTCTCAGGCAGTCAACTGTTGAGGGTCGCAGTCATAATAATAATAATAAAATTGTGGCCTCAGCATTCCAAAATGGAGTCTCAGGCAGTCAACTGTTGAGGGTCGCAGTCATAATAATAATATTGTGGCCTCAGCATTCCAAAATGGAGTCTCAGGCAGTCAACTGTTGAGGGTCACAGTCATAATAATAATATTGTGGCCTCAGCATTCCAAAATGGAGTCTCAGGCAGTCAACTGTTGAGGGTCACAGTCATAATAATAATATTGTGGCCTCAGCATTCCAAAATGGAGTCTCAGGCAGTCAACTGTTGAGGGTCGCAGTCATAATAATAATAATAAAATTGTGGCCTCAGCATTCCAAAATGGAGTCTCAGGCAGTCAACTGTTGAGGGTCGCAGTCATAATAATAATAATAAAATTGTGGCCTCAGCATTCCAAAATGGAGTCTCAGGCAGTCAACTGTTGAGGGTCGCAGTCATAATAATAATATTGTGGCCTCAGCATTCCAAAATGGAGTCTCAGGCAGTCAACTGTTGAGGGTCGCAGTCATAATAATAATATTGTGGCCTCACCATTCCAAAATGGAGTCTCAGGCAGTCAACTGTTGAGGGTCGCAGTCATAATAATAATAATAAAATTGTGGCCTCAGCATTCCAAAATGGAGTCTCAGGCAGTCAACTGTTGAGGGTCGCAGTCATAATAATAATATTGTGGCCTCACCATTCCAAAATGGAGTCTCAGGCAGTCAACTGTTGAGGGTCGCAGTCATAATAATAATAATAAAATTGTGGCCTCAGCATTCCAAAATGGAGTCTCAGGCAGTCGACTGTTGAGGGTCGCAGTCATAATAATAATATTGTGGCCTCACCATTCCAGAATGGAGTCTCAGGCAGTCAACTGTTGAGGGTCACAGTCATAATAATAATATTGTGGCCTCACCATTCCAGAATGGAGTCTCAGGCAGTCAACTGTTGAGGGTCGCAGTCATAATAATAATATTGTGGCCTCACCATTCCAAAATGGAGTCTCAGGCAGTCAACTGTTGAGGGTCGCAGTCATAATAATAATAATAAAATTGTGGCCTCAGCATTCCAAAATGGAGTCTCAGGCAGTCGACTGTTGAGGGTCGCAGTCATAATAATAATATTGTGGCCTCAGCATTCCAGAATGGAGTCTCAGGCAGTCAACTGTTGAGGGTCGCAGTCATAATAATAATATTGTGGCCTCACCATTCCAAAATGGAGTCTCAGGCAGTCAACTGTTGAGGGTCGCAGTCATAATAATAATAATAAAATTGTGGCCTCAGCATTCCAAAATGGAGTCTCAGGCAGTCGACTGTTGAGGGTCGCAGTCATAATAATAATATTGTGGCCTCACCATTCCAGAATGGAGTCTCAGGCAGTCAACTGTTGAGGGTCGCAGTCATAATAATAATAATAAAATTGTGGCCTCAGCATTCCAAAATGGAGTCTCAGGCAGTCAACTGTTGAGGGTCGCAGTCATAATAATAATATTGTGGCCTCACCATTCCAAAATGGAGTCTCAGGCAGTCGACTGTTGAGGGTCGCAGTCATAATAATAATATTGTGGCCTCACCATTCCAGAATGGAGTCTCAGGCAGTCAACTGTTGAGGGTCGCAGTCATAATAATAATATTGTGGCCTCAGCATTCCAAAATGGAGTCTCAGGCAGTCAACTGTTGAGGGTCGCAGTCATAATAATAATATTGTGGCCTCACCATTCCAAAATGGAGTCTCAGGCAGTCAACTGTTGAGGGTCGCAGTCATAATAATAATAATAAAATTGTGGCCTCAGCATTCCAAAATGGAGTCTCAGGCAGTCGACTGTTGAGGGTCGCAGTCATAATAATAATATTGTGGCCTCAGCATTCCAAAATGGAGTCTCAGGCAGTCGACTGTTGAGGGTCGCAGTCATAATAATAATATTGTGGCCTCAGCATTCCAAAATGGAGTCTCAGGCAGTCAACTGTTGAGGGTCACAGTCATAATAATAATATTGTGGCCTCACCATTCCAGAATGGAGTCTCAGGCAGTCAACTGTTGAGGGTCGCAGTCATAATAATAATATTGTGGCCTCAGCATTCCAAAATGGAGTCTCAGGCAGTCAACTGTTGAGGGTCGCAGTCATAATAATAATATTGTGGCCTCACCATTCCAAAATGGAGTCTCAGGCAGTCAACTGTTGAGGGTCGCAGTCATAATAATAATAATAAAATTGTGGCCTCAGCATTCCAAAATGGAGTCTCAGGCAGTCGACTGTTGAGGGTCGCAGTCATAATAATAATATTGTGGCCTCACCATTCCAGAATGGAGTCTCAGGCAGTCAACTGTTGAGGGTCGCAGTCATAATAATAATAATAAAATTGTGGCCTCAGCATTCCAAAATGGAGTCTCAGGCAGTCGACTGTTGAGGGTCGCAGTCATAATAATAATATTGTGGCCTCACCATTCCAGAATGGAGTCTCAGGCAGTCAACTGTTGAGGGTCGCAGTCATAATAATAATATTGTGGCCTCAGCATTCCAAAATGGAGTCTCAGGCAGTCAACTGTTGAGGGTCGCAGTCATAATAATAATATTGTGGCCTCACCATTCCAAAATGGAGTCTCAGGCAGTCAACTGTTGAGGGTCGCAGTCATAATAATAATAATAAAATTGTGGCCTCAGCATTCCAAAATGGAGTCTCAGGCAGTCGACTGTTGAGGGTCGCAGTCATAATAATAATATTGTGGCCTCACCATTCCAAAATGGAGTCTCAGGCAGTCGACTGTTGAGGGTCGCAGTCATAATAATAATATTGTGGCCTCAGCATTCCAGAATGGAGTCTCAGGCAGTCAACTGTTGAGGGTCGCAGTCATAATAATAATATTGTGGCCTCAGCATTCCAAAATGGAGTCTCAGGCAGTCAACTGTTGAGGGTCGCAGTCATAATAATAATATTGTGGCCTCACCATTCCAAAATGGAGTCTCAGGCAGTCAACTGTTGAGGGTCGCAGTCATAATAATAATATTGTGGCCTCACCATTCCAGAATGGAGTCTCAGGCAGTCAACTGTTGAGGGTCGCAGTCATAATAATAATATTGTGGCCTCACCATTCCAAAATGGAGTCTCAGGCAGTCAACTGTTGAGGGTCGCAGTCATAATAATAATATTGTGGCCTCACCATTCCAAAATGGAGTCTCAGGCAGTCAACTGTTGAGGGTCGCAGTCATAATAATAATATTGTGGCCTCAGCATTCCAAAATGGAGTCTCAGGCAGTCAACTGTTGAGGGTCGCAGTCATAATAATAATATTGTGGCCTCACCATTCCAAAATGGAGTCTCAGGCAGTCAACTGTTGAGGGTCGCAGTCATAATAATAATATTGTGGCCTCACCATTCCAGAATGGAGTCTCAGGCAGTCAACTGTTGAGGGTCGCAGTCATAATAATAATATTGTGGCCTCAGCATTCCAAAATGGAGTCTCAGGCAGTCAACTGTTGAGGGTCGCAGTCATAATAATAATATTGTGGCCTCACCATTCCAAAATGGAGTCTCAGGCAGTCAACTGTTGAGGGTCGCAGTCATAATAATAATAATAAAATTGTGGCCTCAGCATTCCAAAATGGAGTCTCAGGCAGTCGACTGTTGAGGGTCACAGTCATAATAATAATATTGTGGCCTCAGCATTCCAAAATGGAGTCTCAGGCAGTCAACTGTTGAGGGTCGCAGTCATAATAATAATATTGTGGCCTCACCATTCCAAAATGGAGTCTCAGGCAGTCAACTGTTGAGGGTCGCAGTCATAATAATAATATTGTGGCCTCACCATTCCAAAATGGAGTCTCAGGCAGTCGACTGTTGAGGGTCGCAGTCATAATAATAATATTGTGGCCTCACCATTCCAGAATGGAGTCTCAGGCAGTCAACTGTTGAGGGTCGCAGTCATAATAATAATATTGTGGCCTCAGCATTCCAAAATGGAGTCTCAGGCAGTCAACTGTTGAGGGTCGCAGTCATAATAATAATATTGTGGCCTCAGCATTCCAAAATGGAGTCTCAGGCAGTCAACTGTTGAGGGTCGCAGTCATAATAATAATATTGTGGCCTCACCATTCCAAAATGGAGTCTCAGGCAGTCGACTGTTGAGGGTCGCAGTCATAATAATAATATTGTGGCCTCACCATTCCAGAATGGAGTCTCAGGCAGTCAACTGTTGAGGGTCGCAGTCATAATAATAATATTGTGGCCTCAGCATTCCAAAATGGAGTCTCAGGCAGTCAACTGTTGAGGGTCGCAGTCATAATAATAATATTGTGGCCTCACCATTCCAAAATGGAGTCTCAGGCAGTCAACTGTTGAGGGTCGCAGTCATAATAATAATAATAAAATTGTGGCCTCAGCATTCCAAAATGGAGTCTCAGGCAGTCGACTGTTGAGGGTCGCAGTCATAATAATAATATTGTGGCCTCAGCATTCCAAAATGGAGTCTCAGGCAGTCGACTGTTGAGGGTCGCAGTCATAATAATAATATTGTGGCCTCAGCATTCCAAAATGGAGTCTCAGGCAGTCAACTGTTGAGGGTCACAGTCATAATAATAATATTGTGGCCTCACCATTCCAGAATGGAGTCTCAGGCAGTCAACTGTTGAGGGTCGCAGTCATAATAATAATATTGTGGCCTCAGCATTCCAAAATGGAGTCTCAGGCAGTCAACTGTTGAGGGTCGCAGTCATAATAATAATATTGTGGCCTCACCATTCCAAAATGGAGTCTCAGGCAGTCAACTGTTGAGGGTCGCAGTCATAATAATAATAATAAAATTGTGGCCTCAGCATTCCAAAATGGAGTCTCAGGCAGTCGACTGTTGAGGGTCGCAGTCATAATAATAATATTGTGGCCTCACCATTCCAGAATGGAGTCTCAGGCAGTCAACTGTTGAGGGTCGCAGTCATAATAATAATAATAAAATTGTGGCCTCAGCATTCCAAAATGGAGTCTCAGGCAGTCGACTGTTGAGGGTCGCAGTCATAATAATAATATTGTGGCCTCACCATTCCAGAATGGAGTCTCAGGCAGTCAACTGTTGAGGGTCGCAGTCATAATAATAATATTGTGGCCTCAGCATTCCAAAATGGAGTCTCAGGCAGTCAACTGTTGAGGGTCGCAGTCATAATAATAATATTGTGGCCTCACCATTCCAAAATGGAGTCTCAGGCAGTCAACTGTTGAGGGTCGCAGTCATAATAATAATAATAAAATTGTGGCCTCAGCATTCCAAAATGGAGTCTCAGGCAGTCGACTGTTGAGGGTCGCAGTCATAATAATAATATTGTGGCCTCACCATTCCAAAATGGAGTCTCAGGCAGTCGACTGTTGAGGGTCGCAGTCATAATAATAATATTGTGGCCTCAGCATTCCAAAATGGAGTCTCAGGCAGTCGACTGTTGAGGGTCGCAGTCATAATAATAATATTGTGGCCCTCACCATTCCAGAATGGAGTCTCAGGCAGTCAACTGTTGAGGGTCGCAGTCATAATAATAATATTGTGGCCTCAGCATTCCAAAATGGAGTCTCAGGCAGTCAACTGTTGAGGGTCGCAGTCATAATAATAATATTGTGGCCTCACCATTCCAAAATGGAGTCTCAGGCAGTCAACTGTTGAGGGTCGCAGTCATAATAATAATAATAAAATTGTGGCCTCAGCATTCCAAAATGGAGTCTCAGGCAGTCAACTGTTGAGGGTCGCAGTCATAATAATAATAATAAAATTGTGGCCTCAGCATTCCAAAATGGAGTCTCAGGCAGTCGACTGTTGAGGGTCGCAGTCATAATAATAATATTGTGGCCTCAGCATTCCAAAATGGAGTCTCAGGCAGTCAACTGTTGAGGGTCGCAGTCATAATAATAATATTGTGGCCTCACCATTCCAGAATGGAGTCTCAGGCAGTCAACTGTTGAGGGTCGCAGTCATAATAATAATATTGTGGCCTCAGCATTCCAAAATGGAGTCTCAGGCAGTCAACTGTTGAGGGTCGCAGTCATAATAATAATATTGTGGCCTCACCATTCCAAAATGGAGTCTCAGGCAGTCAACTGTTGAGGGTCACAGTCATAATAATAATATTGTGGCCTCAGCATTCCAAAATGGAGTCTCAGGCAGTCAACTGTTGAGGGTCGCAGTCATAATAATAATAATAAAATTGTGGCCTCAGCATTCCAAAATGGAGTCTCAGGCAGTCAACTGTTGAGGGTCGCAGTCATAATAATAATATTGTGGCCTCAGCATTCCAAAATGGAGTCTCAGGCAGTCAACTGTTGAGGGTCACAGTCATAATAATAATATTGTGGCCTCAGCATTCCAAAATGGAGTCTCAGGCAGTCAACTGTTGAGGGTCACAGTCATAATAATAATATTGTGGCCTCAGCATTCCAAAATGGAGTCTCAGGCAGTCAACTGTTGAGGGTCGCAGTCATAATAATAATAATAAATTGTGGCCTCAGCATTCCAAAATGGAGTCTCAGGCAGTCAACTGTTGAGGGTCGCAGTCATAATAATAATAATAAAATTGTGGCCTCAGCATTCCAAAATGGAGTCTCAGGCAGTCAACTGTTGAGGGTCGCAGTCATAATAATAATATTGTGGCCTCACCATTCCAAAATGGAGTCTCAGGCAGTCAACTGTTGAGGGTCACAGTCATAATAATAATATTGTGGCCTCAGCATTCCAAAATGGAGTCTCAGGCAGTCAACTGTTGAGGGTCACAGTCATAATAATAATATTGTGGCCTCACCATTCCAAAATGGAGTCTCAGGCAGTCAACTGTTGAGGGTCGCAGTCATAATAATAATATTGTGGCCTCACCATTCCAAAATGGAGTCTCAGGCAGTCAACTGTTGAGGGTCGCAGTCATAATAATAATATTGTGGCCTCACCATTCCAAAATGGAGTCTCAGGCAGTCAACTGTTGAGGGTCGCAGTCATAATAATAATATTGTGGCCTCAGCATTCCAAAATGGAGTCTCAGGCAGTCAACTGTTGAGGGTCGCAGTCATAATAATAATATTGTGGCCTCAGCCATTCCAAAATGGAGTCTCAGGCAGTCAACTGTTGAGGGTCACAGTCATAATAATAATATTGTGGCCTCAGCATTCCAAAATGGAGTCTCAGGCAGTCAACTGTTGAGGGTCGCAGTCATAATAATAATAATAAAATTGTGGCCTCAGCATTCCAAAATGGAGTCTCAGGCAGTCAACTGTTGAGGGTCGCAGTCATAATAATAATATTGTGGCCTCAGCATTCCAAAATGGAGTCTCAGGCAGTCAACTGTTGAGGGTCACAGTCATAATAATAATATTGTGGCCTCAGCATTCCAAAATGGAGTCTCAGGCAGTCAACTGTTGAGGGTCACAGTCATAATAATAATATTGTGGCCTCAGCATTCCAAAATGGAGTCTCAGGCAGTCAACTGTTGAGGGTCGCAGTCATAATAATAATAATAAAATTGTGGCCTCAGCATTCCAAAATGGAGTCTCAGGCAGTCGACTGTTGAGGGTCGCAGTCATAATAATAATATTGTGGCCTCAGCATTCCAGAATGGAGTCTCAGGCAGTCAACTGTTGAGGGTCGCAGTCATAATAATAATATTGTGGCCTCACCATTCCAAAATGGAGTCTCAGGCAGTCAACTGTTGAGGGTCGCAGTCATAATAATAATATTGTGGCCTCACCATTCCAAAATGGAGTCTCAGGCAGTCAACTGTTGAGGGTCGCAGTCATAATAATAATAATAAAATTGTGGCCTCAGCATTCCAAAATGGAGTCTCAGGCAGTCAACTGTTGAGGGTCGCAGTCATAATAATAATATTGTGGCCTCACCATTCCAAAATGGAGTCTCAGGCAGTCAACTGTTGAGGGTCGCAGTCATAATAATAATATTGTGGCCTCACCATTCCAAAATGGAGTCTCAGGCAGTCAACTGTTGAGGGTCGCAGTCATAATAATAATAATAAAATTGTGGCCTCAGCATTCCAAAATGGAGTCTCAGGCAGTCGACTGTTGAGGGTCGCAGTCATAATAATAATATTGTGGCCTCAGCATTCCAGAATGGAGTCTCAGGCAGTCAATTGTTGAGGGTCGCAGTCATAATAATAATATTGTGGCCTCAGCATTCCAAAATGGAGTCTCAGGCAGTCAACTGTTGAGGGTCGCAGTCATAATAATAATATTGTGGCCTCAGCATTCCAAAATGGAGTTGAAATCAGTTGACTGTTGAGGGTTGCAGTCATAATAATAATAATAATAAAATTGTGGCCTCAGCATTCCAGAATGGAGTCTCAGTCAGTCGACTGTTGAGGGTCGCAGTCATAATAATAAAATTGTGGCCTCAGCATTCCAGAATGGAGTCTCAGTCAGTCGACTGTTGAGGGTCGCAGTCATATAATGATAATAATAATAATTTTGTATCAGAACTTTACTTTATACTTTTACATCAGAACTAGTCTTTATAAAGTACCAGTCAGTCCTTCGGGCAAGCTCTCTCTCTCTCTCTCTCTCTCTCTCTCTCTCTCTCTCTCTCTCTCTCTCTCTCTCTCTCTCTCTCTCTCTCTCTCTCTCTCTCAGAGGCTCTGAATGGAACTTGGTAATCTTGTCTTTTGAACTTTGATACCATAAATTGTAATGATTAATGAAAATGATACAACAAAAACAAATGAATATATGGATTATGAGAAATGAAAGCACTGGAGGACCAATCAAGATCTTCGGTTGCCAAGATGATGTCTTTTTCAGTAGCAAATGACTTGGCACGTTGTAACAAAAGTTGGGACTGATTTCACTGTGTTTATTGGTACTGGGCACGGAAAAGGGCATTAGATTGCCCGTGCCCATTCGGTTTTGCACCTCAACAAGTAAAGAATATTCGTAGTTAATACCCTTTTTTTTATAATCTCAATACAATTAATACCCTTTTCTATCGTTTTAATACAATGAATACCCTTTTCTTTATCATTTTAATACATTTGCTCAACAGCATTTACCCCATTGCTTAGTCAGTGACTAAAATAGAATGTTTTAGGATTTCATAATCTAATTATTGGTACAAAATGTACATTATCCTGATCCCTGCTGTGTTATTTTGCTGTAAATACAATAAACGACTTTTTAAGATTGATAATTGCAAGTGACAAGTCAGTTCTGCAATGCTGCACAGCCAACTCATTCTGTGTCTGTTACTTTGCAGATCTGCAAGAATCCTCCGCTGACGGACCTCAAGAAGAAGAAGAAGATGGTGAGTGTTCAATTCATCTTGTTTTTTCATTATTTTCTTCTTTTTTATCTTACAATATTCAACTTAGGATAGGAATCAGTGCCTCTACTTAACAGACACTTTATGACCCACCTTTCTACCTTTCTGATAAGGAATAATGTCTGTTAAGTAACAGACCCTATAATATTTCCTAGATTTCTGGTTCAGGAACACAGACCCTGTTCTGAAGCCTGTACTTGAATACTTTCTAGATTTATGATAAGTAACAGTCTGTTAGGTACAAAGAGCCTACTTATACCCTGCACTGGAGTATTTTACAGATTTCTGGTAAATAACAGAGTCTGTTAAGGATTGGCCACTTTCTAGATGTCTTACAGCTAACGAGAAGACCACATGGTACCTAAACTGACCTGTAATCTACACTTAACACCAAATTGAAGAGGTTTATTTAAGAATGGTTGCCAGGCAAAAAATGGCAGTGGTTCTGTAGCTGAGAAGTATAGAATTTTGGGTGTAGGTGGGACCAAATATCCACTATTTTTAATTCAAGTGTAATTTGAGTGTGAATTTTCTTGTGTTTCTGAAGCTATGATTCTACAGAAAGCTGTGAATTTCATGTAGTATGTACAGTGCTGAGTATGAACAATACACGTAATTACTCACAGTGTATAGTGTACTGTACAGTGAAATCAACACAGACGTTAAAACAGTAACTTTCAGTAAATGCAACACAGAATCTGGATGTAGGTAACATACAAACACTCAATATCATCTTGGGAAAGCCACTTCTAAGCATGAGAGCTGTTCATTATGGAATGTACAGGAGTACTGTAGAACACAGTATACACAGCTGCTCTTGTGACAAGAGTGCTGTGTCATAAAACACATTAAAAGTTCTTATAGCCTGAAGGCTTCATCGACCTATGAATGCTGTGTCTAAATTTGAAATTATTCAACTAGGTTTACCCTATTTTAGATGTTGCATAGATTTTTGTAGTTTAAGTAAATAGCTACACAAAATCTATGCAGTTGCTAATGTTGAAAAAAGTGCATGTGATTTGTAAGGCTGGAATGTTACTTCTGTTGTATCAAGTTGATGAAACTAGATTCTGAATGATAATTAGTTGAATTCAGTCAGGCTTTCACTAGTCAGCCAGTTTGTATAAGTTTTAAGCAAAGATTTAGCAAATTTAGCTTAATCGTTATATCAGGTTAGATGGGAAGTGTCCTCTTCACTCTCTTCTGTACCTTTGACCCGAATTTTATAGCTCTCCTGTTGGTCCTTATCGCGCTAATTTGCATACGTACTTTACTGGCTTACAAGTACTTGTTCCTATCACGTTTCCATTTGTAATAAAAAGCTCCAGCCATGAATCTTATTATAGCATTTTGTTGTTACAGTCCTTTTTAAGGTTGGATTCTCTTTCTTGCTCCTCGCCAAATACCCAGATACCCAAATACCCATTGTAGAATACAGTGTATTCAGAGTACCGAACTTCTCTAAGGCCTGGAATTCTGACGGCAAAAATGTTTCCACAGTGCAATGTACACAGCTGGGCCAGACTTCCCACTGGTGTGGAATTTGCAGTGATATCTGTCTGCACTTTTTTCTGTCTGCACTTTTCTGTCTGCCCCCAGATCTTAAAAACTGCTGAGGCTAGAGGGCTGCAATCATCAAATTTACATACCAAATTGCAGCCCTCTAGCCTCAGCAGTTTTTATTTGATTTAAGGTTAAAGTAAGCCATAATTGTGCTTCAAGCAACAATATAGGATATGCCACCACCAGGCTACGGTTAAAGTTTCATGGGCCGCGGCTCAAACAGTGTTATGCTGAAACCACCGAAAGACGGATCTGTTTTCGGTGGCCTTGATTATTATACGCTGTCACAACTGTACAGAAAAGTCGATTGTGCTGAAGAAACTTTGATTGCAGAAAGCTGGTGTAGATTTTGAACTGAATTGTGGCATCAATAAATTCCTTTATATGAACAGACAGTAATCAGCTACAGCAGGTTAGCCCACAGGACATTTTGGCTCTCAATACAAAAAGAGA
>JANJGK010004323.1:0-62500 GCA_039081455.1 Macrobrachium rosenbergii
TATATATTATATATATATATATATATATATATATATATATATATATATATATATATATATATATATATATATATATATATATATATATATATATATATATATATATATATATATATATATATATATATATATATATATATATATATATATATATATATATATATATATATATATATATATATATATATATATATATATATATATATATATATATATATATATATATATATATATATATATATATATATATATATATATATATATATATATATATATATATATATATATATATATATATATATATATATATATATATATATATATATATATATAATATATATATATATATATATATATTATATATATATGTATAATCAGTAAGCTACAATTGTCCTTTAATATCCAATTCGCTCTACCTCGGAAATAATATATTTCCATATATGTTACCGAAGGGGAATTTTTTAGTTGATAATAAGTTTGTTGTCCCATGGGCTTGAACCAATGAAGGACAAGAACTCAGGACTACAGTGGACGCCTTAATCCACACGGCCAGCAAGTGAGGTATAAGTGGATATCGGCTCCCAACTACAAATCCTCGTCGAACTCAGGTGTTTCTATTTAGAGACGATATCCACCCACCTCTGCCATGTTGGCTGTGTAGTGCGTTTGTCGCACGCAGCCATATTATGACTTTTTATCACATCTCCGTGATTCATATACAATCAGTAAGCTACAAACGTCCTTTAATATCCAATTCGCTCTACCTCGGAAATAATATATTTTCATATATGTTACCGAAGGGGAATTTTTTAGTTGATAATAAGATTGTCGTCCCGTGGACTCGAACCAATGAAGGACAAGAACTCAGGACTACAGTGGATGCCTTAATCCACATGGCCAGCAAGTGAGGTATAAGTGGATATCGGCTCCCAACTACAAATCCCCGTCGAACTCAGGTGTTTGTATCTAGAGACGATATCCACCCACCACTGCCATGTTGACTGTGTAATGCGTTTGTCGCATGCAGCCATATTATGACTTTTTATCACATCACCATGATTCATATATAATCAGTAAGCTACAAATGTCCTTTAATATCCAATTCGCTCTACCTCGGAAATAATATATTTTCATATATGTTACCGAAGGGTAATTTTTTAGCTGATAATAAGTTCGCCGTCCCATGGGCTCGAACCAACGAAGGACAACAACTCAGGACTACAGTGGACGCCTTAATCTACAAGGCCAGCAAGTGAGGTATAAGTGGATATCGGCTCCCAACTACAAATCCCCGTCGAACTCAGGTGTTTGTATTTAGAGACAATATCCACCCACCTCTGCAATGTTGACCGTGTAGTGAGTTTGTCGCACACAGCCATATTATGACTTTTTATCACATCACCATGATTCATATACAATCAGTAAGCTACAAACGTCCTTTAATATCCAATCAGGACTACAGTGGACACCTTAATCCACACTGCCAGCAAGTGAGGTATAAGTGGAAATCGGCTCCCAACTACAAATCCCCTGAGTTCTTGTCCTTCGTTGGTTCGAGCCCACGGGACAACGAACTTACTATCAACTAAAAAATTCCCCTTCGGTAACATATATGAAAATATATTATTTCCAAGGTAAAGCGAATTGGATATTAGAGGTCGTTTGTAGCTTACTGATTGTATATGAATCACGGTGATGTGATGAAAAGATATAATATGGCTGCGTGTGACAAACGCACTACACTGTCAACATGGCAGAGGTGGGTGGATATCGTCTCTAAATACAAAAACCTGAGTTCAACAGGGATTTGTAGTTGGGAGCTGATATCCACTTATACCTCACTTGCTGGCCGTGTGGATTAAGGCGTCCACTGAAGTCCAGAGTTCTTGTCCTTCGTTGGTTCGAGCTCACGGGACGACGAACTTATTATCAACTAAAAAATTCCCCTTCGGTAACATATAATAAAATATATTATTTCCGAGGCAGAGCGAATTGGATATTAAAGGACATTTGTAGCTTACTGATTGTATATGAATGACGGTGGTGTTATAAAAAGTCATATATATATATATATATATATATATATATATATATATATATATATATATATATATATATATATATATATATATATATATATATATATATATATATATATATATATATATATATATATATATATATATATATATATATATATATATATATATATATATATATATATATATATATATATATATAATATATATATATATATATATATATATATATATATATATATATATATATATATATATATATATATATATATATATATATATATATATATATATATATATATATATATATATATATATATATATATATATATATATATATATATATATATATATATATATATATATATATATATATATATATATATATACATATATATATATATATATATATATATATATATATATATATATATATATATATATATATATATATATATATATATACATATATATATATATATATATATATATATATATATATATATATATATATATATATATATATATATATATATATATATATATATATATATATATATATATATATTATATATATATATATATATATATATATATATATATATATATATATATATATATATATATATATATATATATATATATATATATATATATATATATATATATATATATATATATATATACATATATATATATATATATATATATATATATATATATATATATATATATATATATATATATATATATATATATATATATATATATATATATATATATATATATATATATATATATATATATATATATATATATATATATATATATATATATATATATATATATATATATATATATATATATATATATATATATATATATATATATATATATTTGTGTGTGTGTGTGTGTGTGTGTATTTCCATTGTGAATTTAACCCTTAAACGCCTATTGGACGTATCATACGTCGACTACAATTGTCTGTTGGGTGCCGAGTGGACGTACCGTACGTCGACCACAAAAAATTTCAACCTTCGGTCAACTTTGACTCGACCGAAATGGTCGAAAAACGCAATTGTTAGCTAAAACTCTTACATTCTAGTAATATTCAATCATGTACCTTCATTTTGCAACAAATTGGAAGTCTCTAGCACAATATTTCGATTTATGGTGAATTTTTGAAAAAAACTTTTTTCTTACACATGGGCGGTAACTCAGCCGAAAATTTCATAAATTCTTTCGTCATTTTGTCGTAATTTCTGCACTGTTCTATATTAGCCGTTACATAAAGTTTTATTCATGAAAATGTGCGAAATTTCATGTACAATACAGCAAAATACAACCCATGGTTGTAGCTTTTATCAGTTTGGAAATATTTTCATATAAACCAAGATAACTGCCAAAATTTCAACATTCGGTCAACTTTGACTCGACTGAAATGGTCAAAAAACGCAATTTTAAGCTAAAACTCTTACGATATAGTAATATTGAGTCATTTACCTTCATTTTGCAACCAATTGGAAGTCTCTAGCACAATATTTCGATTTATGGTGAATTTTTGAAAAAAAACTTTTTCCTTACGTCCCACCAGAAATTCTTTCGTCACGTTGTCGTAATGTTTGCACTGTTTTAAATTAGTCGTTACATAAAGTTTTATATATGGAAATGTGCGCAATTTCATGTAGAATACAACAGAAAATAACTCATGGTTGTAGCGTTTATCAGTTTTGAAATATTTTCATATAAATCACGATAACTGCCAAAATTTCAAGCTTCGGTCAACTTTAACTCGACCGAAATGTTAAAAAAACGCAATTATAAGCTAAAAATCTTACATTCTAGTAATATTCAATCATATAACTTCATTTTGCAACAAACTGGAAGTCTCTAGCACAGTATTTCGATTTATGGTGAATTTCTGAAAAAAAAACTTTTTTTCCTTACGTCTGCGCGCGGTAACTCGGCCGAACATCTCAGAAATTCTTTCGTCATGCTGTCGTAATGTTTGCATCGTTTTACATTAGTCGTTACATAAACTTTTATATATGAAAATGTGCGCAATTTCATGTAGAATACAACAGAAAATAGCTCATGGTTGTAGCTTTTATCAGTTTTGAAATATTTTCACATAAATCACGATAACTGCCAAAATTTCAACCTTCGGTCAACTTTAACTCGACCGAAATGGTAAAAAAACGCAATTGTAAGCTAAAACTCTTACATTCTAGTAATATTCAATCGTTTTAAATTCCTTTTGCAATAAATTGGAAGTCTCTAGCACAATATTTCGATTTATGGTGAATTTAAAAAAAAAAAATTTTCCTTATGTCTGCGCGGTAACTCAGCCGAACATCTCAGAAATTCTTTCGTCTCGTTGTCGTAATATTTGTACCACTTTAAATTAGTCGTTACATAAAGTTTTATATATGAAAATGTGCGCAATTTCATGTGCAATACAACTTAAAATAACTCATGGTTGTAGCTTATATCAGTTTTGAAATATTTCCATATAAATAACGATAAATAGAAAAAATTCGACTTTCGGTCAACTTTAACTCGGCCGAAATGGTCGAAAACTGCAATTTTAAGCTAAAACACTTACAGTCTAGTAATATTCAATCAATTAGCTTCATTTTTAAACAAACGAAAAGTCTCTAGCACAATATTTCGATTTATGGTGAATTAAAAAAAAAAACATTTTTTTATGTCCTCGTTACGAATTCATGCATCATTTTGTGATAATATTTTCTCTGTGTTGCTTTGATCGTTTTAAAATTTTTTATATACCAAAATCATCGCAATTTAGTGTACAATACAAATAAAAAAAAATTAACTCATTAGCTTTAACCGTTTTGCTTACAGCGCTATTTGTATACAATTATATACGAGTTTTTTTTCGCTGTCATATATTCCAATATTTATATATGATAATGATATTTTTTTCATTTCTGATGGTTGTATACTAAACTTCAGGCAATGACAAAAAAAAATAAGCCAAAAATGAACTCTTAATCTTAAAAACTAAGCGTGCTGTGATTTAAAAAAAAAAAACTTTTTTTCCGCTTCAGCGCTAACTCCCGAACGCCGCCGGCATACAGGAGACGTTTTTGTAAATAGGGCTTCGGCGTTAAAGGGTTAATTTAATTCACTAAGGAAAAGGAAAAAGACGGGTGGCTGCCCTTTTTGCATTGCCTCATACGTAGAAATAGTAATGGGTTTAAATACAAGGTATACAGAAAGCCTAGGAATATTTCTTCGTAATTGCATTTTTATTCTATTCAAAGCAGTAAGGTTAAGAAATTAGTGTTCGCAGTAAAGCACTGGAAAAGCGAATAGAACAACATAAAAAATGTGTGAGATGCGCTCAAGTGAACAATGGTATTTTTGTAAGTGTTAGTGAAAGCCATCATGCTATCAACTGGGAAGGGTGAAAAAAAGATAGCTTATTCTAACAGTGTACTGGAAAGGAATATCACTGAAGCTAACTAACTTTATAAAAGAAAGTTATCACTAGAATATGAATATAACTTGATTCTTCAATTTCAAAAGACATTTGTAAAATGCTTAAATTTTAAGGAAGGCTGTAGAGATGTATGGAATAAGGATTATCATATTTGTATGGGTTTCTCACTCATCCCCCTGACACTTGTCAGGTGTTGATTTGTTGTCTCCTACACTGTACATTTATCAGTATTGTCCCTTGACAGCATATTTTGATTTATACTACTAGCCCAAATGAGTTTTGAAGTCATTCCTACTTTAGCACCTGTCAGTGGAGAATCTGCAGTCCCAAACGGTTGTGTATGTCCATCAGTACTGTCTCTATAGAGTATATATTGGGATTCTTAAAACTATATATATATATATATATATATATATATATATATATATATATATATATATATATATATATACATACATACACACATACACACACACACACACACACACACACACACACATATATATATATATATATATATATATATATATATATATATATATATATATATATATATATATATATATATATATATAAGCGAAGCCCACTTAAAATAATAACCACCTCTGAATAAGTACAAAAGCGTTTAATATGGACCGTCCGACTTATTTTCCGCGCTTTTCCTCTTGTACTACATCACGTGCATCTCGTGTGATTCTTGGGGTATATATATATCTATATATATATATATATATATATATATATATATATATATATATATATATATATATATATATATATATATATAATGTCGTGAGGACTTCCCTCGAAGACCCTCACTGATTTGTTGAGTCAAGAGAAGTGTTTAAGAAGAACATACCTTAATTTTTTGCTTTGTTTTATTATATATCTTAGTACATAAGTAAGCGTGTTACCGCTCTCACAACCTGCGCTTGAATCCCCCGAGTGGTGATTCAGGCTATACTCATGCTTGCGCGTCACAGACACACGCACGCACACATTTTGAAACATAAATGTGAATCAAAGCTTGTGAAGCACAAGTATGATTAAATCGGTTACGATAAATAATCAATTGTCGTTTCCGACTTGAAACAGAACAGATAATGTTGTTAAAGGTAAGATAAATGTTATTCAGTTATGCAGCGAACTGACAATCGATAGCCATGTGACCTCGTTCGCTTAGGCGTTGTCTTGTTTTGCTTTGACAGCTCTGCGTCAACAAGTGATACGAAAACTATACACCGTGACTCTCTCCTTTCTCTACGCTACTGCGTCTTGGTTTTATCATAGTTAAACAGATATAATATTCATTATATATATATATATATATATATATATATATATATATATATATATATATATATATATATATATATATATATATATATATATATATATATATATACATATGTGTGTGTATGTATATACATAATATATCATGTTCGTGCGTTTCACACCTTTATACCTATAAAAAGTCAGAGGCATTTTGCTTACGAATCTCATTGTTCCCATGCTTTTCCAAGTCTTCTCTTGGTGATGTTCATTAGCTTAATTAAGCAAGTAGTATGACCTTTTTGTAAAATTACCAAAGGATATTTGATTTCAACATTGCGATTCCTTATTGAAATAAGAGTAGGGGTATTTGTTCTATGTTTAATATCATTTGTTTATTGAGATTTTTCTGGGATAACAGTCGTGCTATACAGTAATCATGAAACATATATTTGGAACACGTGTTCATAAGCAAAGAAATAAAAAAAAAAACACATTCCTATTTATCTTTCAATTATTGACAGGCGAAATTGTACACAATACGACATGGAAATATGATTTATACCCAGCATTTAACCTCGGAACTAGGAAAAATGTAGAATCTTTAAATGCACAAACAATCTCCTCCAATGGATGAAACAGTGACGAGGCGTAGAGTAAAACGTGCGGACGGAGACAGAGAAAACTGATACGCATAAAACTATTGATCCAATGTCTCGCAAGGCTTTTCTGAGCGACGGCCATCGATCTCCGATAATTGAGACAGGTTTACAACCCGCTTCTGTCACAAGACTTATAAATCACTTACAGCAGTTATATGTCAGGTGAGTAACTCCTTCCCATCTCAAGCACCTTCCAAGGATTGAGTTTTCAAGACACCTTTTTTAATTTTAATTGACAAAGGCCTTAATACCGAGAATGTTTTATGGTTAATGTTACTTTTTCCTGGGTTCACACATTTTCCTATTTAAGTATTTGTTATTAAGGCTAACGACTCATATACTCAGACAAACTAAACACGAAAGAAACGTTCTTCAACTTTTTATCTTCAGTGAAGTTAGAAAGCAGTTTTTTTTATGAACTTCAATTTATGAATAAAATTTAGTTTTCTTATAAGAATGGCATTTTAAAATACAGAAATTAATAATAGCATCATGGATATGCAAACATACTGTAAAAAGCTGCAGAGGAGTATGTTCTAAAAACCGTAACTTGAAAGTAAAAGCAAGATAAGGCCCCTGACATTTTTTCAATATTCATATGCACAAAAACAAGACAAAGGAAGACAATTCAATGTCAAAAGGAAATCACTTTGTTTAAGCCACTATATAAAAGTTTCATAGATATCACGAAACAGACGATAATTGTTATTAATTAATAAGAGAAATTTCACATTAGAAAAATTTACCTGACAGTATTCTTAAAGGGCAATAAACGAGGCAGAGTGTGTTGAAGAGTCTGTGCCTATATAATTTACTTTTAGTTGAACCTTTTCATTGCGAAGTAAGTTGTTCATACGGTACAATCCATGAATACGTACAGACTAAATCTTGCTCAACGGTGCCAGTTTGAGCAGAGATACTATTGTATGTTTCAAGGTTTTTTAAAGATGCAAAGAGGTAGAACAATATAATTATTGTTCTGTAAGTATTAAAATCTCTTATTTTTTTAGCCAACACTCATGTCATATGTAAAAATTTTATTGAACTGAGGGGTAAGAACACTAACCAGAAGAACACCATACGAAATAGGCTTAGGCCCATGAAAAAATCACCATTAATAACAAACTATCGTGATTACCTTCAGTACCATAAATGAGATCAGGTATATGGCGGGGGTTGGGGAATAGCCAGTCTCCTAAAGAGGAGTGGTTAATTCCTGCCATGGCAACAGTTTATCCAGTCCCCATCCTTGTTTCCAAGAAAGTCACTAACAAAGGATGATGGGAAAAGTAGATTAGAGTAGAAGTCTTGAGTAAGACTAAGGCATTGCGATGAAGTTATCCAACCTATGGTATGCAACAATTGGGTAACAAAACTGGCAGATAAACCTTGAAAGCCACATTGATGATAAAGATGGCATGTATACAGTTTCTACCTATAAGTAGTGGTTATCCAAAAAGGAAATTATATAAATAGTGTAAACAGGAGTAACAATATAATTATTGCACCTGTCACCTGCATACTGAAGAGATTTGGATTAGCAGAACTAAGATGTCCTGGAAATAACAAAGCAGATTTTGATGGCACTAGATGGTTACTCTGTAAAGACAAGTGAGGGTGTGAAGTTGTGGATTAAGATTTCTACAAACAAATTGATGAAGCTAAAACTCTGTGTAAATCATATGAATTTACTGCAGTCTTTGGTGATATGAATGCAAAGATGGGTGAAGAGAGGAAAGAGAACATTGTGAGATCATATGGCTTGGGGAAAGAAGAATGAGAGATGGACGAGGTATGTTCAGTATGATCTGAAAATAGGTTGATGAACGCAAAATTTTGGCTTGGGCATCACCCAGGATCATTGGCAGGGAAGAGCCTAGGGGGTTAAAATACAAAATAAATGGGTTTCATAACTGTCGACAACTGAGAACATACCTGGGTGACGATTATGTGCAACTTTAATGAGGTGTAAAGAACTGTAATTCAGGACAGATGTGAGGAAGCTTAGGGCAATGACATTGCTGGAACTGCTGAAGAACAGTGAGATATAATAGGAATGACAATGCTTAACAGGAGAGAGAGCTACCAGGCAGGTTACAGTGGATGGCAGGGAACATTCGCAACTTGGCAGATAGGAAGAGGAATAATACCTGCGTTGACAAAAGAAAACAAAGAGAAATGGATAGGCAGATAAGGATAGTATAAAATGAAGAAATAGGATTTTATTTGAATAAAAAGAACAAAGAGATAGAAGATATTAGAAAGACCAATTAATAAAACATACAGGCAGGAATCTATACCTTTAGATAAAAAAAATGATCCCTAATGGCAGCTAATCAGTGTGTGACAATGAGGCTAGACAAATTATTGATTGACAACAAGAATGTATAGAGAGCTTTGAAGACGAAGGAGCAAAGGGTTATCCTAGTATCACTGAATGGACCAACAATATTGGAGTGAGACATAGATGAGGGCCTAAAAAAATGATTGAAAGGGGAGAAAGAATCATGGTAGAGATGCTATGAACAGTGGGCATTGACAATAAATGGCACAGTTTAGATGAGAAGTGTATGCACAACAAAGAATTACTTAAGCAAGGGAGAAAGTCTTAGTTAATGACTGGCTCTAAGAAAATGGACAATTTAAAGTGCTACAAACCTAAGGCTATTACCACCTTGAATCATGTCTTGTAAATAATTCTGGCAGTAACTAAAGAAGGGACGAAAACTAGTTAGTGGAGGTACAATTTGGGCAAATTGAAGGATGGGTACAATAAATAACAGTGTTGTTAGCGAAAGAGTAGAAAAAGTACAAGAGGACCTCTATATGTTTTGTAGGTTATGATCAGGGTGGTAAAGATACTCAAGGCTACAAGGTAGGTTATAAAGACTGATATAAAATTAGAAATGGAATCAAAATGAAACAGTGAAGATTGAAGAGGAGCTGAGCGAATGGATGCCACACCCAGAATTTATTTTGCATACATGGTGCATTATGAGGGGAACGGGTGGTGTTGTGTGATATTTTGTGATTAGAATGTTAACGGCATTATACTGACTGCACTGCGCTGAATATTGTTGAGCAGAAAAGCTATAAGACTTTATATGAGGTGAATATGGCCAGTTGGATAAAATTATTGAATATTAATGTGTCGAAGGAAGAATATATGGTAATGTGAGTCAAATAATTATCAGATGCAAACGAATTAAACAGGTTAACCAATATAATGTTTCACTACATAAAGGCAATAGAAAAGGACACACACACACTATATATATATATATATATATATATATATATATATATATATATATATATATATATATATATATATATATATATAATATATATATATATATATATATATATATATATATACATATATATATATATATATATATATATATATATATATATATATATATATATATATATATATATATATATAATCAGAAAGCTACAAACGTCCTTTAATATCCAATTCGCTCTACCTCGGAAATAATATATTTTCATATATGTTACCGAAGGGGAATTTTTTAGTTGATAATAAATCCACCGTCCCGTGGGGTCGAACCAGCGACGGACGAGGAATCAGGACTACAGTGACGCACTAACGCAGTCGGCCACAAGAGAGGTGATGTGATAAATAGTCATATATATATATATATATATATATATATATATATATATATATATATATATATATATATATATATATATATATATATATATATATATATATATATATATATATATATTGTTTCTTAATAATACAAGTAAATCCATAAAGTATATAACACAAAAACTGAAAACATTAAAGTAATGTAAGATATTAAAAAAAATAATATAAACATTAGATACCATGTACAGCCACTGAAATGATGTTCAGTAGCCTACCAATGATTATTATAAAATTAAACCAAAGCATTTCTTTTTTGCACAGTTAGTGTCAGAACATAAGAACAATAAATAAAAGTGCAGAAATTTATCTTTGGAAAAAAAAAAATATGGTGAAACCTTTTAAGCTCTACTAAAACACGGAATATGATATGCACGGGGGAGAAGAAAGTAACGAGATGAAAGCCTGCAGTATTGGACTGAATATAAAAATAGGCTATATACAAGAGAATAAAATTATATTGGGTTGGTGAGTGCAGGTGCTAGTCGTCTTACGTAATAGGACTTTTACCTTTATAACCAGGAAAATCTGATAAATTGAATGAACCTTCAGTGACTTTCGTTTTACTTTAAATTTAGCCTAATTCATCCAAATTAAATTAATAGTATCTAAAATATGTTAGTGGGTCATTAAAATTAGAAATTCTGCATCCATTTCACATTTGTATCTCACTGATGGAATTTTTATACATAATCTTTGGACTGACTTCCAAGACGATCTTTTAAACATCCATTTTATTTGACTATGAATATATAAAGTAATGGAATTACCGTGCTTCATTTGAGAATTTCTTGGATTGTAATTTTATTTCTCTCTCTCTCTCTCTCTCTCTCTCTCTCTCTCTCTCTCTCTCTCTCTCTCTCTCTCTCTCTCTCTCTCTCTTGCTATACATATTCTTACGGGCCACTGGGCTTAACCTGCTGATCGAATCGACGTAAGGTGGCCGACCAGTGCAAATGAAGTGCAATGGCGTCCAACCCAGCATATCACTCTCTCATTAGTCCCTCCTTTTATCTATTCTCTCTCTGTTGCAGAGATCTTTGCGCTTTTTAGGCTTATGGGAGCGACGCGCGCAGCCGCCGCCGTCGTGTGAAAATTGCCTTGGGGTGACCCTAGGCCAGTCAGAGAAGCACAGGCCAGGAGATTTCTATTCTGCTGTTAGAAGCCATCTCAAATGGACATGCATTCCCGCTGTTTCACAGAGACCGCCACTTTGCCTCATGCCACATGGGCACTAATTCTGGGATCCCAACTCATAAAGGAGTGATCATTTCGGAAACCCAAGGTAAGTCTAAACTGCGCACGGGAATTCGGCAGCCCATTTTCCTTCGACTATACTCTATTTTCTTTACGTTTATCAAGGAACCTTCCCAAATTCTCCCATAGTTTCCCACAGGTATCTTGCTCTCTCGTTGTCGCTATATGTCCCACCTTGGACCGCATACAACTTTTGTACATTAAAGCCATCCACTGTTTGCATGCTTAGTTAATTTCCAGATTAGGAAAAGTGATAGTAAAGCGTCTTTTGACTGGCTGTGCTGTCCTATGCCCACCCAAATGGTTAGCGCAAACTTTAAGCATTCAGGCGTGATATTGCTCGTATGCCCATGATTATAGTTAATTTGTGAGCTATTGTTATTATTTGTTAAGCAAGCATTGTTAATTGTTAACTGAGCATAATTACACCTTGCAGTACATTGATGTAAAGTAATAACTCATGTTTGCACTTCATCCTTCCCATTTCTCTCATGTATTGCATTACTGGCAGCCACTTTATAGCATTCCGTTGTGCAACCATGGCTGGCACGGTAACACTGGTGACCTTGCTAAAGATCAAGTAATTAAAATAATGTAGAAATTCCCTAAGTAAAAAATGCAAACGTAAATTAAAAGCGTAAAAAGACAGCTAAGATATTGAAATTCGAACTGTTTTAGTTAGCAGAAGACATTCCACAGTATTGATTTTTTTTCTGGCAGGTTAGCAAACCTTAGCACATTGTAGTGATAGGAATTTTAAAGATCTTGTGCTTATTTACAATGTTTAAGGTGTTCTTTTTGCGAAGAATACATGCTCTACTTTGATTTGTAAAGTAAAATCCGTTTCACTGCACGATTTAGGAAAGTTCCATTTCAGCCAAGCTCATGCTCCTATAAACAAAGAACAAGCCTGATTTAGCCCAGCGTTCGGTCGTTAAAAGCCAAAGCCAGAGCTAATTTTTTTGTTCCCAAACCCGACGCAATTTCAGCGAGGGAAATTTTAGAATTTCGCTGAGCCACGTGTTTTACTTAAGGTTACAGTGTTAGGCCGTTCGTGCATGCTACAACTTTAGATAGGGCGCATGCATGCGA
Source organism: Macrobrachium rosenbergii (assembly GCA_039081455.1). Lineage (NCBI taxonomy): Eukaryota > Metazoa > Arthropoda > Malacostraca > Decapoda > Palaemonidae > Macrobrachium > Macrobrachium rosenbergii. Next base: position 13,468 of record JANJGK010004323.1, read on the forward strand.
AGATTGCATTTATTTGTAGGGAGTTCCGTTCAAAAGAGTGTTTAACCATAACAAACGGTTTCAGGAGTTTTGGCCTGAGACGGCAAATTTTCTCAGTGCTAGAAGTTAGGCAACGGCAAATTTTCTCAGTGCTAGAAGTTAGGCAATGTAAATTTATGCATGCTATTAATATTTTGTTTCCAGTGTTAGTAGGAAAGGCATATACATTTGGCTATAGGGAACATTTATTGTATTATAGTAGAATCATTAGACTTCAAGAGAGAGAGAGAGAGAGAGAGAGAGAGAGAGAGAGAGAGAGAGAGAGAGAGAGAGAGAGAGAGAGAGAGAGAGAGAGAGAAAGGATAAGCTTCTGATTTCTTAAATTTTACCTACGGTTTTAACTATTGCTTTCAACCCTGCCAGATTATTTAGCCCATCAGGGAGAAATAGGCATTATATTGATTTCATATCCCAATAAGCAGTCCTATATAGACCTCTGTTGCTGACAAACCCATTTAAAGTGCAGGCAATCATTTTTCTGGGCTCCTACGTCTTATGTATACAATACAATCTTGCAATCTGCAAAACCATTAACTGCCTTGTACTTCTTAACAAAATTGCACTTACATGCTACTCAGTTATTGTGTACTTGCACACCACTTGCACCTACATGATAGAGCCGTAGCATGCCGTACTATTTTCACTTATTCTACCTAAAACTTGCAGCCAGGTGCTCATTTTAGTTTGTGTATTATTAACACAGCACGCTCTTGTGCCTATTGTTGCAATGAATGTTCATTTGATTATTTTATTCTGTTCTTATTGAACAACGCCTCTGCTCCACGTGGTACTGCTGTGTCCGTGGGCAAGTTAAGTCTTACTGTTACCTGTTCTTCATGATCAAGCCTCACATTTTGTGCCTCAACCTACTTTGTGTTTCCATACACAGCTTGCACTGCATGCCTTTCTGCATCTACAAGCCAAATTCGGTAGAGTGCCACACACTTAGTTTCTTCGGAATCCATAACCTCTGCACTATAGCCAGTGCTGTCTGTATGCATGCTATTCATAACCAGTCCACACCTTCTGTGCCATCTGCACCTGCATGCCAATCCTGTGGAGTGCCACATACTTAGTTCTTCAGAACCACTTTGCACGACAGTGCCAGCGTTATCCTTATCACAGGGGCACCTCCATACCAGAGCAGCCTATAGGCCTACAAGGTACACTGGCAGTTAGAGTTTCCTCAGAGGGGCTCTCTCCTTTACAGGTGACGCCTGCTACTGGCCCACTTCCTTATTTTGCATACACTCTGCCTAGTTCAGAGTGCATTTTCCATTTCCGCACAATTGCTTGCATGGCCAACCTAAAATCTTGAGCATTTCTGGGGAAAGTCAGACCCTGCTCTAAGCATTCAGCAACATGTCTGTCGATGAGTACAAAACCTTCACGGAGGTGGGAAAAAATATGACATTGAAAGGGTAACAGCTGGCCTAATGGTTTCAGGAGCAAGTAGCTGCCGCTAAGAACGGGGAAGAAGAAAGTGAATATGAATTGCAGCTGGAAAAGCTGAGACAAGAAGAGAAGGAGAAGCAGGCCGAGAAGGAGTATCAAGAGAAAGAAAAGGAGCATCAAGAGAAAGAGAAGCAGTGATAGCATGAACTAGCCTTGGCACAGGAGAGATAAAATTAACGACAGCATGAATTAGCTTTGAAGGAGAAGGAACTTGAGCTCGAAAAATCCAAGCAGGACCATGGCACTGGCCCAACACTGAGCCGACCATCCATCACTGGCCTCCACCCCTTCCATTATCTCAAATATCAGTTACCTTATGCCTCATTGGAATGATGCAGAGCCAGAGGCGTGGCTAGAACAGGTGGAAACCCTCTTTAAGAAGTACAGTCCGACTGACAGTGAGAAGGCCATGATTCTTGTATATATATTTAACTTGTTTATGTACAGCGTTATTTTTTCTAGTGTGATAATAAAGTAAGAAAAACTACGCTGGGTCTTCCTAAGCCTCCTGGGACTCAAACGTTACTATAACAACAAAGCCAGAAATGATAAAGAAACTGTAAAAAAATAAGAAAGAAACATCATAACATTTAATGGTAACATCATAACAAAAGGTGCTAACAACATTACATTGGTGACATATCATCACATAAATGGTGATAAGGGTATTGGATCCAAGGAAGACATAAAAAAAAAGTGCAGTGTGACGGACGAATCGACAAGCAGACCTCAAGAAATTTAATAACAAGCGGCGAAGTGAATGATAACATAGACGAAACATTCCCGCTACAAATGTCAACAGCCAAAAACAGAACGAAGTGAAGGAAGAATTATAAACATTACCGATCAGAAAACCCACAACTAAGAGATATTATTCAACGAAGATAAAACAACTAATGAACCACGAGAATACAACACAAGCATTCAGCGACAGCATGAACAGCACCTTTGTATTGGTACAGTAGCAATTGAAACACACCCAAACAGATTCTATACACAATCTGTTAAAATGGATGAGTGCATTTCACATGTACGACAAAACATTCCCGTTAGAGTTATGGACACACACCAAAAACAGATTTCTATATACAATCTGTTGAAATGGATGAGTGCATTTCACATGTACGACAAACATTTCAGTTAAAAATCAACATTACTGGTGAATTCTTAGAAGAAGACGAATCCCTGATGGTCAGTGAAGCAAGAAAAGGACAGTTTTAGTGAAATTAAAAAAAAAAAAAACTAGAAGTCTTATCCTGAGTGTCTACAACGAACTACAGCGTTGGTCGTAAAAGGAAAAGTAAAACAGTTCCAGAGCAACATTGGTAACAAGCAACAGTTAAAGAGAATGACAACAGGAATAAGTAAGTCAAGATTGGAAAGTTATTTCATTTTTTATATCTCTCTGTGAGTGTATGAAATTCTTTTTTTATATTCTCTCTCTTGGAAGGTATAAAACTTTTATAATTCTCTCTCAAAAATGTTTATCTTGTTATATTTTTTTGATGTTTGATAGATAGGAATCTTTAACAACATAACATTCTTTTGATGATGTACTTTTGAATACTGTTGTGTATTTGTGTGTAAATTTTTTTATGATTTTAGTATACTGTTGTAATATGCAGGATTCATTTGACGTACTGTTGGATGCCATTAGAAATAGACATTACAATTTAAAACCAACAACAGTTAGATATAGTTGAATTACAGTGCCAAGTTCACAAGTATCACTAACTCAAGAAATTAATAACACTACTAACACAAATAACAATAATAATAATACAAATAATATTAACACACTTCAATTTAGAACAATGGCACAAGCAGCGATCATTACACAAGCCACACGATTCTGTGGAAGAGTTGAAAGTTGAAATCCTGACAAAAGTAGGCGAGAATCATATTCTGTGAACCAGTGGCTAGCTAATGTAGACAGTCGCATATCTACAGGGAGAATAACAAATGAAAGAACAAAAATTGACGAAGCCTTGCTTCTCGTTAGTTCAGAAAGCAGTGAAGCACATAGAACTTTGAATTCAGTTAGATTCAGCAAAATAACCACATATACTGAATTTAAAAGAATTTGTTTATCAATCTGGGAACCAGTAAGTCAAAGTGATGCATTATATAATATTAATAAATTCCTTACCAAGCATTATGATGGGTAGTCCATAGCAAATTTTCACACAGATGTTGAAGAATAATAGAAGACTTAAGGAAAACAAACATCACCATAGGAAACAAGAATGATTATCGTGATGAAGAAAAGGATTTAGTTAGTTTAAGATATGTTTTGAATTACTTGTCATTTGGTATGATGTATAACATACTCGGAGAAAAAGAAAAGAAAGCTTTCAAGGAAGTTAAAATTGATCCTAAAAGTGATAGCCTTATAGCCTTAATATCAATGCGGGAAGAAATTCAGAAGAAAGAGATAGATTTTTCTAAGGAATTTGTAGGGGTAACAGAAGCACAAAATGGAAAGAAAAGTAGAAATGCCCATGATTCATGTAAAAGAAATAATAAGTATAATGATAATTCCAGATAAGTAGGGAATAGACAAACTTCCTTTCAAAGGAAATATGCACAAAATACTAGGAAAAAATGGAATCCAAACCAGAAAGAAAGACAAAATCGATGGAGGAATGGACCATTCCCCGGTCCACCTATGAGATATCATAATGGTCAATATTCAAACACAAAGAATTCAAAATCAGAGAATAATTCAGCTCAAGAAGCTAGATCAAAAAAACATATGAAAACTGCGAGTATACCAATCATTCCACTAATGTATGCAGAAAGCTTAGAATCTGTGCACTTTGCAAAAACATCGGACAGTTAACTAAAAACTGTTGGTTCAATAATAAGGAAGCCAATTGAGAGGTTATAGAGATAAGTAACAGTCACTCAAATATAAATCATTCATCCAGTCAGTGACAATCGACCCCTTTACAGAGAAAAGAAAGTAAATCGCTTCAAGGTGATGAAAGAGAAAAAGGAGAAACAGTTACAATGGGAAATGAAGGTTCATCCACATTTTCCTATTTACATAGCGAAGAACTAGTATTTTTTTATGAAAGAAGAAGAAATAAACAGAAAGGACCTGCCTATTGTAAAGATTCCAATAAATGGAAAGACATGTACTGGACTCATTGACCCAGGTAGTACTATAAATATAATTGATAAATTAACTTTAATCAGATATTTAGGCATTGCAGAAACTCAGATTCAGGGTCAAAGTAGAGTAATAAAAGGAATAGCAGGAAAACAGATTAAAAGTCTAAGGAATGTGGACCTAGAAATAGGTATTTAGTCACATAAATTTTCTGAAAGCTTTATAGTTTTAGAAGACAGATTTTTTCTAGTAAAGGTATTGTTCTCATTTAATTTAATGAGGAGATGTGGAATGATATTAGATAGTAGTGAAGGAAAGATTAGCCTGAACCAGGATAATTAGAAAAGCATATGTTTTACACTTGACGAAGAAAAGTTTCACCCATATCTGATCAATTTGTCTGAGGCAGTTTCGACAAACAAGACAGAGATAGGGGAAAATCAGATAAGTAACCAGAACAAGCAAGATAAAATAGAAACAGATAAAAAAGAGGAATTCCCAAAATTACAGAATACAGAATTGTTGAGGTGTGCACATACAGATGATATATACTCAGATATAAATAATTACTCAGATATAAATAATTGTGATGACCAAAACACTGACTCTAACGAAAAGCATGGCGCCTGTACCTATAACTTTGGCAATGTAGTAATGAACTGTGAAAGTGAAGGGAAAATACTAAATGAAGTATTGCTCTTAGATAAAATAAATAAATCAGATATAAATAGTATAATAGAAATAACAGAAGAAACCACTGGAGATGCAGAACTTTGCTCTTTCTCAAACATAGAAGAAGAAATATGTTGTGTTAGCACAGCTGATGATAATAAAGTACAATTTGTACTCAACAGAGCAGTAACTCTGTATCCAAAATGTTTAACAAAAATATATTTAAGATCAAAAGAGGATGTAAGGGATAGGGATATTCTATTATTGAATGAAGAATTGCCAGATTTTGTCAGAATGGATAATTCCCTCGTCCACATGAATAGTGCTAACTGCGAAGTTTATGTCCAAAACCATTCAGATAACAGACTAACGCTATACACAGGCTTTGTCTTTTGCATAGGAATTCCCATTAACAATCCTTTACTAACAGCAAAAGAAAAGGTATTTTTCTCTATAAATGACCAAAACTCTCAAATAAACCAAGAAGTAAATAAAACAGATTTTCCAGAAAATAGACAAAAGTTAATGCAGGTGTTAGAGAAATACAGAAATGTAATAGCTATAGAAGGAGATAAACTAGTAAGAACAAATGTTCTACTACATAGAATTTTGTTAGATGATGGAGCCAAGGCATTTTTTTATTCCTAATTACAGATTACCAATAAGCCAGAGACCCATAGTTGACAATTTGATAGAGGGAATGAAAAGAGTTGGAGTAGTAATTCCTTCTAAATCTCCATATAATTCCCCATTGTTACTTATTCCGAAGAGGGATGGTAGTTGGAGACTTGTAATAGATTACAGGAAGTTAAATTCCAACACAGTTCCAGACAGAATGCCAATGCCGGTAATTCAAGATATGTTAGCTCAATTAGGAGGGGCCAAAATATTTTCATCCTCAGATTTGCTTAGTGGATATTGGCAAGTACCTCTAGATGAAGAATCGAAACAACTCACAGCCTTTAGCACACATACAGTAAAGAACATTTACAGTTTGAAGTAATGCCATTTGGACTCACATCAGCCCCATTAACATTTGTAAGATTAATGCTACAAATTCTACGAGATAGAAAATGTAGCAGTATACTTAGACGATGTAATAATTTTTAGCAAAGACTTAGAAAGTCACCTCAGAGCATTAGAAATGATCCTAGAGAGATTAAGAATTGCAGGACTAAAAATAAAATTAAAGAAATGTCAATTCCTGATGAACTCCTTAGAACACTTGGGTCGTGTAATCAGTGAAGATGAACTGCGCATGCAGGCAGGTAAAATAAAGGCAATATTTGATTACCCAGCACCCACTAATTTAAAAGCATTAAGAAGGTTCCTAGACCTTTTATAAAGGGTTTTGCTACTATAGCCAAACCTTTGACAGAACTAACAAAGAAGGATGTTAATTATGAATGGAAGGATGAACTAGAAACAGCCTTTCAAACACTAAAGAGCAAAATTACCAGGAACCATGTTTTAGTCTACCCAGATTTTTCCAAAGACTTTTACTTAGCTTGTGATGCATCAAGTGCAGGGCTAGGAGCTGTACTGTTACAAAATTCAAAACTCAGAATGAGGACAGTATATTATGCTAGTAGAGTTTTAAACCCAGCAGAACAAACTATATTACCACAGAATGAGAGTGTTTAGCTTTAAACTGGGGTTTAAAGAAATTCAGACACATACTTTTAGATCATAAGGTTCATGTGCTTACTGATCACAAATCCATTTGTGACTTATTTAAAAAAGAGAGCCTTTACCAACAACGTGAAGTTCAATAGATGGTTCATTAGTTTATTAGAATTTGCTCAGGAATTCAGATATATCCCAGGAAATTTAACATCTCGGCAGTTGCATTATCCAGATCTCAAGAAGAAACAGAAAAATGTATTACCACTAATACCTTTTGTTTTAGTTGTCAAGTAGTAGATTTAGATCTAGAAACAGTAAAAAGTCAACAAGAAAACGATGCAGAAATCATACAAATAGTAGGACAGTTAATACTAGATGAATCCTTAAAACCTGATTTTCAATTAATAAATGGATTGCTGTACAAAAGGCCAACAGAGAAGAATGGTTGTTCTCGACTGTACATCCCAAAAACGCTAATCAGAGAAGTTTTAGAACTAACACACTCATATAAGTTAGCAGGACATCCATGAATTAAAAAGACAAGCAGGATCATAACCAGAAATTATTTTTGGCCAAATTGTAGTGAAGATGCCAAAAACTTTGTACAAAACTGTATAGTTTGTCATCAACATAAAGGTAACGTAAATCTTAAAGCTCCACTTGAAAAATATCCACTAGAATTAAATTAATTTCAAGTAGTAAGTATGGACTTTTTAGGTCCATTTCCAAGGACTGTTAGAGGAAATAAACAAATATTAGTCTTCTTTGACTATTTTACTAGATATGTAGAAATCGTACTAGTAAGAAACAGAGATGCAGCTACAGCAGCAGAAACTCTTAAATCTAGAATTATCACAAGGCATTCATATCCACAAGTTATTCTTTCTGATAATGCTGCTGAATTTACTAGTGATCTTTTAAAGAAAATATGTGAATTTTATGAAATAAATGTGTCAAATAACAGCTTATAAACCAAGTTCTAATGGATCAGTAGAACGAACTAATCGTGAAATAAAGGATATCCTGAAAACTTTAGTGAGCCCACGGACAGAAGATTGGGACTTAACACTAGAAGACGTACAATTCACATTGTATAATGCTGTAAATGAGACAATAGGAGAATCTCCACTTTATTTGCTATATGGTTATCGGAAAAGAATGCCTAACACATTATTAGACGATGCAACACCACCCAGACATACTTACGAGACAATCATGAAAACAAGGGCAAAATTAAAAGAGGTTCATAACGCTCATGCCAAATATTATAATAAAAAGTACCATTAAACCAGACATGACAGTAGATACTCAAATTTGTGTACAAAATCATGTTCTAGAAGGGCGAAATGTAAATGTTTCTCCCAAGTTCACTGGGCCATATAGAGTTGTAGAAGTGTTAAAATTAAACAAATATAGAGTAATTAATGAAAGTGATCTAAAGGAAAAAGTAGTACAGTACACTGGAATCATATAAAAGTAGTAAAAACAGATCCATGGTCCACTGAAGTTATAGATAACATGAGAAATGATAATGCTGTAGATAATGTTGTAAACAAAAAATATAATCTAGAAAACAGACAGAGTTAAATATGTAAATATGTGTATATTTTGGCGTTGGACTGAAAATATCATAATTATAATGTATGTAGTGAAACCTATATATAAAGAAAATCTGATAAAAGTCTACTCTTTCAGATGCAAAATGTGGCTCATCATATCATTAGTCATAAAATGACTCATCTTATCAGAGGTGGAGATAAGAAAGGGATCATTGTTAAAGAGACATGGAAAAGTCAATATGACCAAAGACTTAGGAATCATTAGTATAGACATGACCACAGTGTTAAATAGTGAGAAAACATTAAATGCAATTCAAAGGGACATTAAATCAATCCTACAGAAGGGTGATAATAACAGTGTTATTCACTTGTTAGAAAAATTAAACACAGAAATAGAAAATACCGTTCTTAAAAGGTCAAAGAGATCCCTCTTACCCTTCACTGGGACTGCTTTGAACACATTGTTTGGAGTTGCTACTAAAGGAAATGTAGAATAGGAAAAAGGAAGCATAAGCAGACTGGAAAAATGGGCAGCAGCAAGAGAGACAGTGATAAATAAAGTGATTACATCACACAATCAAAATGCAGAACATATAGAAAAACTGAAAAACTTTATAAATCAAGTCAATCAGAATGTAACAAAAGAACTGAATAAGTTGGAAAACATACAGTTTTTAAATATATTTGCTCTAGAAAGTTAAGTGATATTACAGGAACATAAAAACACATTAAATGCCATTTTGCTTTCTTATGAAGGTATTTTGAGCCCAAAACTAATCACTCCTAAAGAATTAGAAGACATTATTAAGTTTTGCATCATGGAAAAACACTTTCAGCCACTTATGGAAGATGCATTCACGTACTACAATTTAATAAGTGCCAAAGTGCTTTAGGATAAAATTATTTTAGTTGTCCCTTTCAATACTAGGATCACAAACACATTAATCACTGTGTACCCATTTCCTATGATTGTTAATGAATAAACAATCATTCAAAAGGGAACAATCAGGTATTTTGCATTAGAAGAACATATTCAGCTATTGTCATTCTCCACTGATAAAGAATTTGATGAGTGCATTCTCTTAACAGAACAGGAATATATATGTAATTTTGATAACCTGTACAGTTTATCAAAATGCTTATCCCTGTATTCAAGAAATTGTGTTAAACCAAAACCAAGAAAAAGATGTATCTACCACAAACTATGATAAACCTTTGAAGCAATTATGACTGATCAAGAAATCTTTGTATTTTCACTAAATACTGTTGTAGCTAAAATTAAACGTCACTACATTAGCACAGAAATAAAGTTTAAAAATGTTAAATATTTTACAACATCATGTCAGTTAGTGATAGCAAACCAATTATATTATGAACCCCTTCTTTTCACAATATATAAATTCAACAAACATGTGAAACATAAGAATTACTCATATAAAATAGATGAATTTAAGTTGTCTCGGTTAGAATTAAGGAAGCTTGACAATTTGAATTATGTTGATGAATATTTCTAGATAAAGAAACTGTCTCACCAGTTTTATCATTAGTAAATCTAGTGATAATAGTAATAACTGTTATTTTATTTATCATAGTAGTGAGAAATCTTATTATCAGAAAAATACAAGGGATATTGACAGAACTCAATAATAACAATAATTGACAATTGATGTTAACATGATAATAATTTCATATGTTTATTGTTCACATATTCATTTAATATACTTATGAATTAATATAATTAGGATTTGATATGTTTGATATTTTAATATGATTATTTTTTTTAAGGATGTTTTAATAAACTTATAATCTTTTCCTCCACAACTGGAGAAACAATTTTAATTATGCCCATTGTGCATTTTATTGCCAGTTTAATTATTACTATTGTATCCATTTCATTATGTGTAATTAAACATTGAAGACAATGTTTGGTGGTGACCGAGTGATGTAATGATAGCTGGGAGAATACTAATTAGGAGTAGAGTAAATATAAGAGATAGAGAAAGAGAGTGAATAATAATGGAGAGAGAGAGAGAGAGAGAGAGAGAGAGAGAGAGAGAGAGAGAGAGAGAGAGAGAGAGAGAGAGAGAGAGAGAGAGAGAGAGTAATAAAACAGAGGGAGTAACAACACTTCCTGCGTAATGATTAGACAAGCAAAACACGGGTGTCAGTAATCTAACCGCAATCAATAACAAGAATGTTTACCCGTCTCACCTGTGAGCTTACCTTTCTGCTCTCACCAGAACTCAAAGACTTCTGGTGACGTCATTAGTCCCTCCTATAAAGGAGGGGATTAATTCAACTAATTACACCCAAGGGGACATCGTTAGATAAGTTCCATCCACTTAGGACATCTAACAAGGAGAGACAAAAAGCAATGGTCCGCCTATTGTGAGAGGGGCATTTCCTTTTCAAGAACCTTCAAGAGGCAAGGAAGGAATGAAGAGAAGCAGAGGAGAGCAGACAGAAAAGAAGCAGATAGAAGAGAGAGAAGCAGAGGAGTGAAGTCGAGAGCGTCAACAGTTTTGGGTTGAGAAGAAAGCAAGGCTCATATTTCGATTCATATTCATACTACTTAACTTGTACATATATCTAACTTGTATATATACAGTTATTTTTACGAGTGTGATAATGAAGTAAGAAAAACTATAGTGCATCTTCCTAAGCCTCCTGGGACTCAAACGTTACTATAACAACAAAGCCAGAAACAATGAAGCAACTAAAAAAATAAGAATGGAAAACACACACACACACACACACACACACACACACACACACACACACACACACACACACACATATATATATATATATATATATATATATATATATATATATATATATATATATATATATATATATATATATATATATATATATATATATATATATATATATATATATATATATATAAATTTCTGACTCACGTCGGGATCGAACCCAGGTCTCTCAGGTGGAAAGCAGGGGCGTTATCCACTGGGCCATACAAGTCTAAAAGAAGCTGGAACCTGAGAGCAACTGCACCCAAGGAATTACCTGGGCAAGCTAACTGCTTGCATACCAGCGAGTTTTCCCCAACTTCCCGACTCAGCAATGACCCAATAGACAACATTTCATTCGAATTATCCCTTCTGAGTGAATAAGATAGAAATCATCAACACACAATCACGTGTGGAACAGAAATAAATTTCTGACTCACGTCGGGATCGAACCCAGGTCTCTCAGGTGGAAAGCAAGGGCGTTATCCACTGGGCCATACAAGTCTAAAAGAAGCTGGAACCTGAGAGCAACTGCACCCAAGGAATTACCTGGGCAAGCTAACTGCTTGCATACCAGCGAGTTTTCCCCAACTTCCCGACTCAGCAATGACCCAATAGACAACATTTCATTCGAATTATCCCTTCTGAGTTAATAAGATAGAAATCATCAACACACAATCACGTGAGGAACAGAAATAAATTTCTGACTCACGTCGGGATCGAACCCAGGTCTCTCAGGTGGAAAGCAAGAATGAAATGTTGTCTGTTGGGTCATTGCTGAGTCGGGAAGTTGGGGAAAACTCGCTGGTATGCAAGCAGTTAGCTTGCCCAGGTAATTCCTTGGGTGCAGTTGCTCTCAGGTTCCAGCTTCTTTTAGACTTGTATGGCCCAGTGGATAACGCCCTTGCTTTCCACCTGAGAGACCTGGGTTCGATCCCGACGTGAGTCAGAAATTTATTTCTGTTCCACACGTGATTGTGTGTTGATGATTTCTATCTTATTCACTCAGAAGGGATAATTCGAATGAAATGTTGTCTATTGGGTCATTGCTGAGTCGGGAAGTTGGGGAAAACTCGCTGGTATGCAAGCAGTTAGCTTGCCCAGGTAATTCCTTGGGTGCAGTTGCTCTCAGGTTCCAGCTTCTTTTAGACTTGTATGGCCCAGTGGATAACGCCCTTGCTTTCCACCTGAGAGACCTGGGTTCGATCCCGACGTGAGTCAGAAATTTATTTCTGTTCCACACGTGATTGTGTGTTGATGATTTCTATCTTATTCACTCAGAAGGGATAATTCGAATGAAATGTTGTCTATTGGGTCATTGCTGAGTCGGGAAGTTGGGGAAAACTCGCTGGTATGCAAGCAGTTAGCTTGCCCAGGTAATTCCTTGGGTGCAGTTGCTCTCAGGTTCCAGCTTCTTTTAGACTTGTATGGCCCAGTGGATAACGCCCTTGCTTTCCACCTGAGAGACCTGGGTTCGATCCCGACGTGAGTCAGAAATTTATTTCTGTTCCACACGTGATTGTGTGTTGATGATTTCTATCTTATTCACTCAGAAGGGATAATTCGAATGAAATGTTGTCTATTGGGTCATTGCTGAGTCGGGAAGTTGGGGAAAACTTGCTGGTATGCAAGCAGTTAGCTTGCCCAGGTAATTCCTTGGGTGCAGTTGCTCTCAGGTTCCAGCTTCTTTTAGACTTGTATGGCCCAGTGGATAACGCCCTTGCTTTCCACCTGAGAGACCTGGGTTCGATCCCGACGTGAGTCAGAAATTTATTTCTGTTCCACACGTGATTGTGTGTTGATGATTTCTATATATATATATATATATATATATATATATATATATATATATATATATATATATATATATATATATATATATATATATATATATATATATATATATATATGTGTGTGTGTGTGTGTGTGTGTGTATGTGTGTGTGTGTTACAGTTCTTTCTTTTTCTGTTGTATGTTTTTAGTTTCTCACTTCTTACCTTGATTTCCTCTAAGTGTGTCCTGCATCGCTATCGCTGATAATGTACTGTCTCTCTTAGATGAATTATTTTAAGTATTGATATCCCTCAGAAAGGTGTATAGAAATGAGATCGGTAATTTCTTCACTTTAATTAGTGCTTGGTATTATAAGGGTCAGTACAAAATTAACAAGTTACAGTGGTATAAAATTAAATCACTCTGGAGTAATTAACTTGACTTAGTCTATATGGGGAACACGGAGGCGAGGGGAGACGTACTCTCCCTTGAATGACACAGTTCTGATCTGTTCTCTCCTGACGATCTCCAGCCTGTTGGACCACTGGAATTCTTGTTATCTGCAATCTCCACCTCCTTCTAGCCCTATTGAAAGGATTTATCAGCAAGGTCTCCCCTTCAATTAGTTCATTGGAAGGACTGTAGTGGGTGTGATTCAAATCTCTCCTTAGAGGACTTGATTAGAGGTGATCTTAGGAGGGTGTGTGAAAGACCCCTCCCTAGTATGTTTGATTGGAGGGTGTAGAAGTACATCACTTTGTCCAGCCCCCAATTTCCTGGAATTTCCATGAAAACGCCTCCTGTGAAGGTAGGGTTATAGAACCAGCCGCTGTAAGCTTTTTGGCTGTGCTGACTCATGATTTGGTTAACTTAATCGCGAGGCCACTACTTCCCACTTTTATGACTGTTTTTATGGCTTTAACGCGATATACTGCTTTTGAGTTCATGCAAAATCCTGCCTCGATCAGCGTATTGGAATCACGATAATAACAACAGCTTTTAGGCATTAACACTGTGCGCTCTGCCTCTCTTTTTATTCTTACATCTCTTTCCTTCTCTCTCCTAACTTTTTCTCTTTTCTATATTTCTCTCTCTCTCTCTCTCTCTCTCTCTCTCTCTCTCTCTCTCTCTCTCTCTCTCTCTCTCTCTCTCTCTCTTTTCTTTTTCTCTTTTCTATCTAATTTCCCTATATATTCTACATCACAACATCACTTGGTCACGCTACCTCACACTGTCTTCAGTGTGACAAAAAGAATACAGTTCAATGGATGATTGCAAAATCACACAAATAAAATAAAGTATTTATTTGATTGCTCTTCAAGTAATTTCTCAAAAAAAATATTTAAATTGCACAAACTGTGTCAATGCACTAATGTAAAAAAATCAACTAAGAATATATGATATCATGAATCCAAAAGAGGTACATACATACATATTATACATACATAATGAATTACCATACTGTAAATATGGTTAACTGTTTTAATATATAATGCAAATAATAATATACAAAGAATTCAGCAATAAATTATGTCTATCAGACCATTTTACTCTCCACCGGCCCTTTTTATTTCTGTTATAATCCTCTCAATATTTGAAATTACCACACGTTTCACTAAAATTGCAAACACTATTATTACAATTATGATTATGACCAAAGTGAATAGAGACAGAATTGGTGAAACATTTTCTTTGTAATAGAAAAATTTATCTACTAAATCCAATTCATTTATTTGTTTTAACTTTAACTGAGACAGTTTAAATTTTTTAACTTCACTAGAGTAGTTCATGTATGGGGCATTTTTATGGGTTGCTATTTCTGTGAAAATATGAGGTTGATAATATAATTTATTAGGAATAACTAGCTTGTATGTCTTATCAAAAGCATGGACATTATTGAAATTAATTTCAGTACTTATATTGTGGCAGTTAATAGTTGTTACTGTATTCAGTGAAAATACAAAAATGGACTGTTCTACTAGGATGGAAATAAAATCATGTTTGGATAATTGTGTACAAATTGCTGTCTCTTGATTTTTGTTTTCAGTTATTTCTTGAACACAAGTATAGGCATTAGTAGTTTCGTAAAGGTTGTCAAAGTTGCAGATATACTCCTTATCTTTCAAAATTATACGCTCTCTTAATTAAACATCAGTAATAAATGACATCATTAGCCCATGTTCTTCTAATGCAAAATTGATGCGGTTAACATTTGAGATAATTACATTTTCCTTTATCAACATGGGAAAAGGATGTATGGACATCAGTACATCTGCATCTTTTTGATTAAATGGTAACACTAAAACAATTTTGTGGTTATCAAATTATAATATGCCATTACATCCTTTACCATAGGGGTATAATGTCCTTCTACCAAAAAATCACTAATTATGCCCACTAACTCCCTCGGGTTAATTAATGTTGGGCTTAATATCCCTTTATAGGCTAACAAAATGGCATTTAACAAATCTTTATGGTCTTGCAAGTCAGTTCTAACATTGTTCATAAAGGTATTTAAATGTTCATCTGTTATTACCTTCATCTCTTTAGTAATGTTGCTGTTCACTGCATTAATGAATACTTTTATGTTTTCTAATTCTTCGTTGTTTAAGTTTTGAGATTGTATCACTTTATTTAGTACAATGCCCCTTGTTGCTGCCCATTTCTCCAGTTTGTCTATAGGGCCCTTTCTTTTTCTACATTAGAATCAGAAGCTACACCAGACAATTGATTAAGTGCTGTTCCTATAAAAGGTAAGAGGGATAGTTTGGATCTTGTATTTAACACACTTCCTATGTCATTATCTAGTTTTTCCAGTGGTAAAACACTGTTATTTTCACTTTTCTTAATTAATTATTTTAATTCCCTTTGAACATCTTTCAACGTCATTTCATTGATAAGCACTGATGTAATGTCAATACTCACTATTCCCAAGTCCTTTATTAATTTCACAGATCCCTTTTTCTCTAGTAGTGCACCCTTCCGGATCACCACCTCGGATGACACATAAAGTAGTGTTATGATAACCAAGAAGAGCCGCACGTTTGTATCTGTAAGAATAAGCCTTATCAGATATTCTATATACATGAGGTATTTTAATGTCTACATATTGTTTATATATAACAGTTCAACACTTTACATAAATTTATCTTGTTCTTAAGTTGTTTTTGTTATTTATTGGTTCCTGTTTATCTTCTTTCAATAATTCAACTATTCTTTTATTGGACCAAGAGTCTGTTTTTATTACCTTTACATGATTGGTTTGAACAATTCTTTCTTTCAGATCACTCTCACTTATGATCTTTAGCTTATTTAATTTTAACACTTCTAATACCCTCTAAGGACCGTGAAATTTTGGGGATACCTTTACATTAGGACCTTCTGGAACATGATTCTGAACATATACCTGAGCACCTACTACAATTTTTGGTTTAGCTGTATTTTTGTCATAGTGCTTTGCTTGGACACTCTGAGCTTCCTTAAGTCTAGTCCTCGTTTGTTTGATCGTTTCATACGTACGTCTAGTTTTCCAGGCAATATAGTCATCATAATTATAAGTATGTCGGGGTGGTGTGGCATCATCTAGTAACGTATTTGGTAGTCTCTTCTCGTATCTGTATAACAAATAGTGTGGTGATTCTCCCACTGTTTCATTTACAGTATTGTTTATAGTAAACTGTACGTCTTCCAAAGCTAAATCCCAGTCTTCTGTATTAGGTTTAACTAAAGTTTCCAGGATATCCTTTATCTTACGATTCGTTCTTTCTACTGCTCCATTTGAACTTGGTTTATATGCTGTGATTTGACATTTATTTGTCGCATAAAATTCACATAATTTTCTTAAACGTTCACTGGTAAATTCAGCTGCATTATCAGAAAGAAGAACTTGTGGACATGAAAGTCTCGTAAGAATTCTGGATTTAAGAGCTTCTGGTACTGTAATTGCATCTCTATTTCTTACTGGTACAGTCTCTACACATCTTGTTAGATAGTCTAAAAAGACTAATATTTGTTTATTCGCTCTAACTGTGGTAGGAAATGGACCTAAAAGTCCATAGATACGACCTGAAATAGATTCAACTCCGATGGGTATTTTTCAAGTGGAGCTTTTGGATTTACGCTACCTTTATTTCTATTACAAACTACACAATTTTGTACAAAGTTCTTGGCACCTTCACTACAATGGGGCCTTTTGATCTGGATTTCATTTTCTTTTAGTATTTTGGGCATGTTTCCCTTGGAAGGTATTTGGTCTATTTCCTACTTGTCTGGAATTATCATAAAACTTAGTATTCATTTTAAAAGTAGGATTATTATTTCTGACTTTCCTTTCATTTTGTGCTTCTGTTGTTCCCACAAATTCCTTGGATAGATTTATCTCTTTCCTTTGGATTTCGTCTTTCATTGTCTTCAATGTTTGAAGGCTTGTTTTCTTGGGATCAAGTTTTATTTTTCTGAAAATCTTCTCTTCCTCTTCTCCAAGGGCATTATATATTGTTCCAAATGGCAAGTAATTTAAAACATGTCGTAGCCTCAACTAAGTTATGGGCGCTATCCCCAAACTGAGTCTTGTCTCCTATAGTAATGCCTGTCTTCATTAAGTCCTCAGTTATTTTCTCTATTGCATTATCCACGCTTGCGTACAAATTAGCAATTGTTTTATATTGTGGGTTAAGAAAATCTAGTTATGTTATATAAACTGTCAGTCTTATTTACTGGTTCCCAGGGTGATAAACAAATTTCTTTAAATTCTACATAGTTGTTATTAAGTTTGCTAAAACTTGTGGAATTCAAAGTTTTATGTGCGTCTCCATGTTCTGAGCTGAGGAGCAACAAGGCTTCATTTATTTTAGCTCTTTCATCTGTTATTCCCCCTGAAATTATGCGACTATCTGCATCTGCTAGCTAGTGATTTACAGTATAGGATTCGAGTCTACTTTTGTCAGGATTTGAATCATCCACCTGTCCACAGAAGCGTGTGACAGTTGTTATTACTGGCGCTTGATTCATATTGCGAAATTGTAAGGTGCGAGTTATTATTAGTATTGTTACTATTATTATTACTGTTAGTAGTACTAGAATGATTAACACTATTTTGGTTCTGGTTAGTTGTATTATTATTGTTAGTATTTCCTTGCACTACAGCAGAGTTGGAATTTAACCTAGAAATTCGGCTTCGTCTAATTGTCGACGGTCTTAAATCGTAATGTGAATGTCTAACAGTGTTCAGTAATTCATCAAAAACTCTTTGCATGGCCTCACACACAAAAAAATTATTCAATCAGAGTACATCAATTATGCAAAAAAAAAAATTTGTTACACACGGTACCAAAATTAAAACAATTTGTCAAATTGTTACAGAAAAAAATTAAATTCTCTACTGAGTTCAAGTGCACAAGTTAAACATTTTTCAATAAACAAAAGAAAATTCCTATATGAAAATGGGCAACATATCAAAATTCATCACAATAAGTACACAAAATTTATATATAACTCCTCAAATAATCATCATCAACCGAGCTGAGAAAAAAAAGTAACTAATTCCCTATCTAATTATTTATTAAATAATTAATTATCATAGAGAGAGTAATGCTGGTATTTATGCAAAAGGAATTTTATTCACTAGAGAGAGTTTCTTAATTTTCAATTTTATAGTAAGATGCGGAAAAAAATATATCTTCACTTATTGACTTATTAAGAGAGAGGGCGAACAGTATATTCATTTCTTGCTGACTTACTGTAGTGGTTATGGTGATATTGCTAAAATGTTGTGTTTTCGCGGTGATTCTTTCACCGCCCGTATCCTCGTAAAAGAATAATTTCACTACGTCTGCGATGTTTTTCGCTGTGGTTTTCCGCCTTTGGAATCTTGTTGAAAGTTTCTCTGCATTGTTTTTCCTTCAATCACTTCGATGAAACTTCGCAAATCGCTGTCGGGGGTCTTGTTGACGGCAACAGTTCTCAATGTGTTTTTTGCTACTTCGGGACGCACTAATATAGTTTTTATTCACACTCGACGTTCTCTTGTAAGATGCTATTTCTTCATTTAACTTTTTTATCAACTTTCTATTGCAGTGTTTTATTTCTTCAGATATGTTTTGCTTGCCATCATAAAAAATCTAAGTTTGTTTTGTAGAATTTCGTTTCACTGTAACTTAAATAATTGCACTGATAATTTCATTAATGTTCATTTGTTTTGTCTCGCCTTCTGGATCCAACTACGCTGCCACCATTGTTAAGGTTCTTTTCTTTTTCTGTTGTATGTTTTTTAGTTTCTCAATTCTTACCTTGATTTCCTCCAAGTGTGTCACTTCTGCATGGCTATCGCTGATGCTGTACTATCTGTCTTAGATTAATTATTTTAAGCATTGATATCTCTCAGAAAGGCGTATGGAGACGAGATCGGTAATTTCGTTCACTTTAATTAGTACTTAGTTATTATAAGGATCAGTACAAAATTAACAAGTTACAGTGGTATAAAATTAAATCACTCTGGAGTAATTAACCCCTTAACGCCGAAGCCCTATTTTCAAAAACGTCTCCCGTATGCCGGCGGCCTCCGAGAGGTAGCCCCGAAGCGGAAAAAAAGTTTTTTCAAAAAATCACAGCGCTCTTAGTTTTCAAGATTAAGAGTTCATTTTTGGCTCCTTTTTTTTCTCATTGCCTGAAGTTTAGTATGCAATCATCAGAAATGAAAAAAAATATCATTATCATATATAAATATTGGGAATATATGACAGCGAAAAAAAACTCGTATATAATTGTATACAAATCGCGCTGTAAGGAAAACGGTTAAAGCTAATGAGTTAATTTTTTTAGTTGTATTGTACACTAAATTGCGATGATTTTTGGTATATAACAGATTGTAAAACGATTAAAGCAACACAGAGAAATATTATCACAAAATGATGCATGAATTTCGTAACGCGCGGACGTAAAAAAAAGTTTTTTTTCAAAAATTCACCAAAAATCAAAATATTATGCTAGAGACTTTCCAATTGTGCCAAAATTAAGTAAATTGATTGAATATTACTAGACTGTAAGTTTTTCAGCTTACAACTGCATTTTTTGAACCATTTTGATCGAGTTAAAGTTGACCGAAGGTTGATTTATTTTCTATTTATCGTTATTTCGATGTAAATATTTAAAAACTGTGAAGAGCTAAAGGAATTATTTATTTTTTGTTGTATTCTAAAGGAAATTTCGCACATTTTGATGCATAACACTTTATGTAACGAATAATATGAAAGGGCGAAAATTTACGGCAATCTGACGCAAGAAATGACACGATTTTCTCTAAATATTGTCCTAGAGACTTTCCGTTGTTGCAAAATGAAGGTAAGTGATTGATTGTTACTCGAATGTAATAGTTATGGCTTACGAATGCGTTTTTCGATCATTTCGGTCGAGTCAAAGTTGACCGAACGTTAAAATTTTGTCAGTTATTGAGATTTCGGCGAAAATATTAAAAAACTGTGAAGAGCTAAAGAAATGATATATTTTTTGTTGTATTTTACATGACATTGCGCACATTTTGATGTATAAAACTTTATGTAACGAATAATATGAAACGGCGAAAAAATTACGGCAAGCTGACGCAAGAAATGACACGATTTTCAGCTGATTCCGCGCGCGCGGAGCGGAGGAAACTATTTTTTTCAAAAATTCACCAAAAATCTAAATATTGTGCTAGAGAGTTTCCGTTTGTTGAAAAATTAAGTTAAATGATTGATTGTTACTCGAATGTAATAATTATGGCTTAAGAATGCGTTTTTTCGATCATTTCGGTCGAGTCAAAGTTGACCGAACGTTAAAATTTTGTCAGTTATCGTTATTTCGGCGGAAATAATAAAATCCTGTGAAGAGCTAAAGGAATTATTTTATTTTTTTCTGTATTCTTCCTGAAATTGCGCACATTTTGATGTTATAAAACTTTATTTAACGAATAATATGAAAGGGCGAAAAAATTACGGCAAGCAGACGCAAGAAATGCCAGGATTTTCAGCGGAGTCCGCGCGCGCGGAGCGAAGGAAAATTTTTTTTTTTTAAATTCACCACAAAAATCTAAATATAGTGCTAGAGACTTTTCGTTTGTTGCAAAATGAAGGTACGTGATTGATTGTTACTCGAATGTAATAATTATGGCTTACGGATGCGTTTTTCGATCATTTCGGTCGAGTCAAATTTGACCGAAAGTTGATTTTTTTCTATTTATCGTTCTTTAGATGTAAATATTTAAAAAACTGTGAAAAGCTAAAGGAATGATATATTTTTTGTTGTATTCTAAATGAAATTGCGCACATGTTGATGTATAACACTTTATGTAACAAATAATGTGAAAGGGCGAAAAAATTACGGCAAGCAAGACGCAAGAAATGACACGATTTTCAGCTGATTCCGCGCGCGAGGAGCGGAGGAAGTTATTTTTTTTTTAAACTCACCAAAAATCTAAATATTGTGCTAGAGACTTTCCGATTGTTGCAAAAATTAAGGTAAATGATTGATTGTTACTTGAATGTTATAATTATGGCTTACGAATGCGTTTTTCGATCATGTTCGGTCGAGTCAAAGTTGACCGAACGTTAAAATTTTGTCAGTTACCGTTATTTTCGGCGAAAATATTAAAAAACCTGTGAAGAGCTAAAGGAATTATTTATTTTTTTTTTTGTATTCTAAATTAAATTGCGCACATTTTTATGTATAATAATTTATGTAACGAATAATATGAAACTGCGAAAAAATTACGGCAAGCAGACGCAAGAAATGCCAGGATTTTCAGCGGATTCCGAGCTCCGCTGGAGCGAAGGAAACTTTTTTTTTCAAAAATTCACCAAAAAATCTAAATATAGTGCTAGAGACTTTTCGTTTGTTGCAAAAATGAAGGTATATGATTGATTGTTACTCGAATGTAATAATTATGGCATACGAATGCGTTTTTAGATCATTTCGGTCGAGTCAAAGTTGAACGAAGGTTGATTTTTTTCTATTTATCGTTATTTAGATGTAAATATTTACAAACTGTGAAGAGCTAAAGAAATGATATTTTTTTGTTGTATTCTAAATGAAATTGCGCACATTTGGATGTATATACACTTTATGTAACGAAAGGGCGAAAAAATTACGGCAAGCTGACGCAAGAAATGACACGATTTTCAGATGATTTCGTGCGCGATGAGCGGAGGAAATTATTTTTTTAAAAATTCACCAAAAATATAAATATTGTGCTAGAGACTTTCCGTTTGTTGCAAAATGAAGGTAAATGATTGATTTGTTACTCGAATGTAATAATAATGGCTTACGGGTGCGTTTTTCGATCTTTTCGGTCGAGTCAAATTTGACAGAAGGTTGATTTTTTTATATTTATCGTTATTTCGATGTAAATATTTAAAAACTGTGAAGAGCTAAAGGAATGATTTATTTTTTGTTGTATTTTAAATGGAATTGCGCACATTTTGATGCATAACACTTTATGTAACGAATAATATGAAACGGCGAAAAAATTACGGCAAGCTGACGCAAGAAATGACAAGATTTTCAGCGGAGTCCGCGCGCGCGGAGCGGAGGAAATTCTTTTTTTCCAAAAATTCACCAAAAATCTAAATATTGTGCTAGAGACTTTCCGTTTGTTGCAAAATGAAGGTAAAGGATTGAATATCACCAGAATATGAGATTTTTTGCTTACCCAAAAGAGACCCAAGTAAAAAAAATTATATATATATAATATATATATATATATATATATATATATATATATATATATATATATATATATATATATTATATATAATATATACATATATATATATACATATATATATATAACATATATATATACATATATATATATATATATATATATATATATATATAATATATATATATATATATATTATATATATATATATATATACTATATAATATATCATATATATATATATATATATATAATATATATATATATATATATATATATATATATATATATATATCATTATATATATATATATATATATTATATATATATATAGTATAATTTTCATGATGTTGCCTTCTAATACGTATATCCTCCTATAATTTTGACATTTACTCTTTTTTCATGTGTTATGTTTAATGATAATGGTTGTTGAAGTGTCATATTTAGTTTGACATCAGATCTCAAAAGTACTAATGATTACTTGATAGCGTAATTTAGAATTGTTGTTATAATTTTAATAGTAACGTAATTTAGAACGAATATCTTTCTTGGTAATAGCGTAGTATGTGAACACGTGTGTGTGTCTACCAAGGCTTGTTTCATTTCAGTTGTCATCAGTTGAGATAAGAGGGAACGCTTTGTTTTGGGTTAGCGATGACAGATTTGCAAAACAAACGCCAATTCGTCCCATACGGGCTCAAGACGAGTGATTTCATGTTGTTGCATTGCGTTGTTTGAGTCACGTACGCCACTTTGCGAGAAAGAATACGTGTCCTGATCAATTACGTCATGTTTTGTAAGATGCGTTCAAAACGTTTTGCTGGGATGATGTAACTTTCCTTCTAGAAGCTTCTCCATTGTATCTCGCACCCAAAACGCTTTAATGACGTCACCTCCCTGCTTCTAGAACTTTTGTATCTCGTACCCAAAATGCTTTAAAATGACATCATGTAATTGTTTCACGTATTACTGGAATCCTAAAATTTGTTTCATTCTGATTTCTGAGACCAGTCGATTTGGTTCCATCTCTCTCTCTCTCTCTCTCTCATTCCTAATTAGGAAGAGATTACTTTTAACGTAAATTTTTGTGGTCACTTTTAACATTAACTTTTGAGATCTGAATTTAGCAAAGTTATTTAGTTCGTAACGGCGCCTGGTAAAAAAAGTGTGTATTGTGTAACGCAGCTGCAGCGAGTGATTTACAGAGGTTTTCACAAGTTGTGTAAGGTAACGTGAAATTTTACTTATTGATACCATGGTATGATAAGTTAGGAGGTTATGGTGTGATAAGTTAGGAAATTTTGAACAAGTGAAATCATTATTGATAAATCTTACGTATATTTTTGTGTGTTTTTCTATTTACAATTTCTTTATATTTTCACATTTTTTATGTTTGTGATGTAACATTTATTTACATAGCATTGTAAATATTTCTTGGTAATTTAACATTGCATACTTGATTTAACATTGCATACTTAATTTAACATTGCATACTTAATTTAACATTGCATACTTGATTTCATTTATTGAGATTTTCTTTTTAAATCTTGAGTAATTCTTGATAGTTTAAATTTTGCTTGATTAATTTAAATTCCTGATAAAGTTTTTGTGAATTAGTTTTGTTTCATAATTTAATTCAAGAATTCATTGAGTTTTGTGTTATTTTCAACTAATAGTAAATTTTTCAGATTGTGAATTCTAATTAATTGTGAATTCTAGTTATAAACTTTGAATCTGAAAATAAATTTTTGTATTTAACATTTTTAGAAAACAGTGTTTCATTTATTGATCACCAGTGAATAGGACTGATTGTGTGTGCATAAGGCAAAGTGATAAACATGTTTTGTTCTTTTAGTTTTGCTAAAGTGAATTAAGACCAGGGAAACAGTTAGAGTTTTTTGATGGAGTGATGCCCTTTTACTCTAGAAGATTTCTAGTTTAATTTTTTATACCTCACACATATTCTGACGAACTTAGTTTGATTTTTCAAGTGATTGATAAATAAGTTTTTTCTTAAGGGATCACTGTTACCTTTAGAGTACTCAGTCGTAACAATTAATGTTATGAGAGTTCAGGTATCTGGCTGAAGTGAGGTATATTTTTGAATCTTGAGATTAGTTGTGTAATAACCAGGTACTTGATACGCATCGTGACAATATATATATATATATATATATATATATATATATATATATATATATATATATAATATATATATATATATATATATAATATATATATATAGATAGATAGATAGATAGATAGATAGATAGATAGATAGATAGATAGATAGATAGATAGATAGATAGATAGATAGATAGATATATTTGACGAAGTTGTTTCATATCCAAATTTGATTTAAATAAAAGAATTCAATCATTCCCACCATAAATTATGAAATTACTTTTGATTTCGAATTCGTGGATGAAATTACGAGAAATCATTAACCATTTTTTCGAAGTTACTTGAATGTTGCGCAACGATTCAAACGCTGGTGACACCTGCTGAGTGCGTGTCTGAGGTCGGTTTTAACCGCCAATATTTATTTCCATTAATCTATTATTATTATTATTATTATTATTATTATTATTATTATTATTATTATTATTATTATTATTATTATTATTATTATTATGTCAAGTCAGCTTATATAGCAATTCAGAAGGGTCATTAGATTCCGAGACATTTGCACGATGATCAGGGAATGTCCGTCGCTTTCTCCACCCCCGCCCCCCCCCGCCATTATGCACGCAAATTCGTTTTGTCACGTCTTTATGGCATGAATTCCCCCAAAACTCTTTGTTACGTGACTTGACAATGACTTGTGATTGATAAAAAGCTTTGCCCCAAACCCCCACCCCCATAACCATTTGTTTTTGATAAAAAAAATTAAAAAATTTCATCAATAAACAAGAGTAAAGATGTAATGGTGTCTATATGTTGGTCACAATTCTAAAAAAAACTGTGAATAATTATGGATTAATGATGATGACAATAATTCCCCTAAATCAATACTGTCATTCACAGTTCATCATCAACGTGAATAAAAAGAGAGAATGATAATAAGAGTCCTGACAACACTGCGAATAATGATGAATGAAGAAGCAGGTGATTAAGAATATTCATTGAAGAATGTTGAGGCAACAAAAATGGCTCGTGGAAAAACAAAGGTATTTTCCCTCACCTGATTGTGAGAAGTTCCTTCCTGCCTCGTCTCTTCTCATTCGAGTAGAAGAAAGTGAGATGCGTCAATCCCTTGACAAGCCGGGGTCATCAACAAGCAATGGGGGTGGGGGGGGGGGGCGCAATGTTGGAAGGACCACGCCCGAATTTGCGACTGTAGTGCGCTCGAGGATGACAGGAGTCGCCTCATGACCACTTCGTGAAAACATTGACGTCATTCTTCCCTCTCGATCCTCACGACGCTGCTTCTTTATTCAGTAACACCATCATCACCAACATATCAGAAGAAGCTCATTGTCATCAGTATCACTATCATCTGACCGCGAAACATCTTCCTAAAAAAGCTGGACCTCTGCCACAGAAGCCACCGACCCCTGACAGATATTTTTCCCCATTTGCTTTTTTCCCACACTACACCGGGGGACGGCCCCCACCCACAAACACACGCCCACAGAATCTACGTTGTCTCAATTCAATACAGCAGCAATACTGTTGCTCGATGACTGATAATATCCTCGCCCTTAGCGATAAAGTGGAAGGAACACGGAAAGGACTCCCAGAGTCACACAACAATAACAAAAGCACTGGTTGGCCAGACACTCACAGCACCGCGTGTCCCCAAGTAATAACAATTCTTTACAACGGCCCCCAGAAAAGTGCTTCTCAGAGCAACTGGCCCACTTATGGCGTGAACAATATTATTATCGATAAAGAAACTGACTCTCCAGAAACAGGTGAGTTGTGACTTGCGTCAGGGAAAACACTCTTCCAATTGAGAGCAATTCTCGACCGTGATAAAGGTGGCGCCTAGCGTCATTCTTTAGGCCACATTTTCAATTAGAGAGTGTTTGAGGAAGGGAATCCTGGTCCCTTCCGAATTTCGATGGAAGTGACGCATGACACGTTTCTCGACTGATGGACACGTGCGATTGCTATCGTCATTTAGGGAGGAATTATTTTTGAATTTGGAGAGAGAGAGAGAGAGAGAGAGAGAGAGATTCCACTGTATAGTTTGACTATACATAACCCGGTTCCTATATTCATTTACCTCCAGGTTATAGAACGATGCCATTCTCCAACTGGCCAAGAAGGAAACCACGTTTACAGGCTCAGCTGGACACTGTAAGGATAATAATAATAATAATCAATAATAATTGTGTCACTCAGTGAGAGAAGACAGGTCATGGTCGGAGAGGGGGAAGCCTTGTAGGCCGATGTGATTCTTCGTCCTCCTTCGTCCATCGGCTGGTTTTCATAACAAGGAGACACGGAAGGAAGGAAGCCCTCTTTCTGCAGAGTGTGTGGGGGCGTGTATGGGTGTGGGAAGGTGTTGGTTTGTGTTGGGGGAAAAGGGTTGGGCGGCAAAAGGCTTCAAGAATGATTCAAAATTCAAAACGAACTGACGGCCATCTAAATTAACGTCTCCAGTTCTGTTCACATCGCTTGATTGGCTCTGACTTCGTCTTCGGCTGCAGTCCGTCAACCGTAGCATGAGGCGATCCTTAATTCATTATATCCTTTCGTACTTAAATCCTTAAGTGTTATCAGTCACTTCATGATTCTCCGTTACTTGGCACTTACAAAAAGTTAAGTATACCTTGGTTTAACCAGACCACTGAGCTGATTAACAGCTCTCCTAGGGCTGGCCCGAAGGATTAGACTTATTTTACGTGGCTAAGAACCAATTGGTTACTTAGCAACGGGACCTACAGCTTATTGTGGAATCCGAACCACATTATAGCGAGAAATGAATTTCAAAGAGTGCCATCATCACTACTGTACTTAAGCTGAAGTCAGGATCGGAGTCCTGCACACGAACGCAGTGGACGTCTTCTACGTTACATTTCCAGTGACTCTCTCTCTCTCTCTCTCTCTCTCTCTCTCTCTCTCTCTCTCTCTCTCTCTCTCTCTCTCTCTCTCTCTCTCAAGCCAATGAAACCAGGCAAACAAAACCATATTCAATTTACCAACAACCTCCTCCATTTCGAATGTGGAATCTGGACCCTCTTTGAAAAGGCTTTCATTCGATGAGTGTGAAGCTTTCATTTCCACTGGTAAAAATCGTCCCTCAGGAACGAGAAAAATTAGACAAAAATCCCATTGTGTATGATATCAAAATATGTCTGTCCAAGCGATGTCATGTCGAAAGGTCCCGCCATGTCATGTGACTGGAATCTGATGAAAGTGGCCAAATGACAGACAAAGAGGATATTATTATTATTATTTAAGGGGATTTCCAGGTCTTGTCATCAGAAACAGTAGTGTGAGTGAGTGAGGCCTTTGTTGTTCCCCAACACCGCCTCCAGCAACTCGTCGACTGGGAATCGCCCGGGAAGCAACTTTGTGTCAACTCCTCATAGTTAAGGTTGATGTATTGCATTTCCTTCGTTGAATCATTATTATAATATATTAAAATTAAGGTGAATACGGCAATCACCCCCCCCCCCACCAAATACCTGACTGATAGCCATGACTCCTTTTCCCTCAGATGGAGAAGGAGAGGGAGGGAGACAGACATAAGAGAGAGAGAGAGAGGTCTGTCACAGGCCCTGAACCATATTTTTGGTAAAAAAAAAAAAAATCTGGAAAATCCTTTTGAATAGCATACTGTACCATGCGTATTCCAACCTTGAACTGAACTGAATACACAATTTCGGCCAAAGGCCAAGCACTGGGACCTATGAGGTCATTCAGCGCTGAAACGGAAACTGACAGTGAAAAGGTTTGAAAGGCGTAACAAGAGGAAAACCTCTTGTTAGGAGAGGGTTGAGGGAAGTCATATGGAAGAAAGAGAATATGAAAGGAGGTACAGTAAAAGGAACGAAAGGGGTTGTAGCAGCTAGGGGGCCCATTGAAGGCACGCTGCAAGGAGCCTCAGGTAATGGTTGCAGATTCCAACCTTGTGGGACCTCGCAATCTACGAGTATTTTTCGAAAATGTTTAAAATCCCCAATCCTGTGGCCACAATCCTCCTCTCCATAACATTTTCCAGATTCCCAAAGGTAGTGCAAACCTCCACCTCCTACAAAAGCAAGAATATGACCCAATAATGTCAGAAAAAAACTACCTAGAAACGTCTCAAGATTTCCAATAAGAGAAAAAACTACCTGGAAACTCCTCGTACTTAGCGGTGTCCTTATTGCCATTTCTACTGCACTTGTTGTATATCAAAATTACCTTTCCGTTTTCGCGTTTAGAACTACACTGAGGCTTACCGCTGTGACCAAAATAAGGACAGGAATTGCTTTGACCAATCAGAGGCCTACGCCATAAACAATGTTTCTAACGCCTCCTTTTATTGGCTGGAATCTTTGGGTTTTGGTAAAGCGTCTTCGTAGACGATTCCTTATTGGGTGGTGAATCGAAAACCCATTTTCAGAAATTTCTGTGAAGATTATTATTACCTCCAGTATTATTAAGTAAAAAAGTTATTAACAGGTAAATAAATGGATATAGACACGTAAATAAAATAACTGGGAATCCTCTTAAAAATTCAATATAATAATGATTAAAATATGTAAATATTCAGCTTGTTAATCGTAAAATGGAAATTGGTCAGAAAATCTTTATTTCAGAAGATCCAGCAAAAGATTGGATATGAAAGGCATCTGAGTTTCTGCCATTGCAATGCAGTGGTCAGCCAGTGACTGCTGGGGGTCTGATGGGGGTTGGGGCATGCCTAGGGACTTCACCTCTCGGGCATTATAAATTAATTATTATATATATCAAATTAACCCAAATACCCTTTGATGTATGTTGGGTGAAAGCTGATGTGATTAGCATGTGTCATTTTCTAGCATCAGGTTTAATACATATTTATTTATTTATTTGTTAATTTATCAGTTTTACTGATAACTGATCGTCACTTTCTGTATTTCCCTTTTACCTTCTGTTACTTCTTTCGAATGAACACCATAATATTCTTTGAGAGCTTTAATTTCAAGTCAATGGCCTTTGTGGGTTAGTTCCACATGAATAAGGTTCATCTTCTGAATAATAATAATAATAATGGTTAGCTATAGAAATCTCGTCTGCCTCGCTTTTAAATTTTATAAATCAACTAAAATCATTATAAAGATAAAGATATTTATATCATTATATGACGAAAGGCATTAATAGTAATATAAAGAAGATTTATGCTTGCTAGTGATACTGAATAAAAGGTATTACGTGTTAGTAATGGCAAATATAAGATATTTTTTTATTAAGTAAAGTTTGCTCAAGATCGAACACTAAAGACATCTATTGAGTGCTATGACAATCTTTGGATGAAGTTTGGCTGTTTGAAGACGAAACTATTATATATTCATATAGCGAGACCACGAATAAATCCTTTATCAATATATATGATAACTATTAGGGTAAGAATTTGTATATATTTCTAAAATTGATCTTTAATTAGGGGACATTTTGAAGAACGTGAAAAGTTTTCAGAAGGGACGAAGTTCGTTTTGATAACAAACAATGGCTGCTCCTTGTCCGGAGAGGAAGCAGGATTACCAACATTAATAGAGGCTTCAACATGCAATTCAGGGCCAATGACGAACTATTCTTTACGAAAATCAAGGAGCGAAAGATGGTCAACGATTCTCGTAAAGAATACTTCGTCATTTTCGATCCAAAAATTAGCAAATAATGTGAATAAGTAAGAAAGCTCTCTCGTTTAAAAGTCTAAAAAGTTGGCATTCATGACACACCAAGGACTATTCGAAGCACACCTCGTGAATCCTTTAAATTATATTTTGATCGAAATTTTGCCAATTTGGAGATATATTCAATCAAAATCATTGTTTCTGGTTGAAAGTATGTTTCAAGTTTGCTAAAATTCGTGGAAATTCGAAATTTGAGGTTGAAATATGTCGGAATTTGTAACTCAGAATGACCAACCTTAAAACTCCTGGATACGATAGGAAATCGAGAAGCAATCCTCGGGATACGAATAATATAAATAGAATGATATATATAAAAAACAGATGTAATTTCCATCAATTTGTATGAGAATTATACCCAATTTCTCCCGGCAAAAAAGTTAAAAGTCCATTTGCACTTGGTAATCCTGTTACCCATATCAGTATCACTATCATTTTAAGCATTTCCTGACCTTTTTATTGTACTTTTTCTTTATATGATATTAATACAGAGGATATTCTGACTTCATTACAGTTCTAGGAGAGAATTCAGTCTTTATAACCTTGTGGAAGGTTATGAGAAACTTGAAGGACAAATATCTTTCTTTTAGGATATCAGCCACGTAAAATCTCTTATATACTGACCATTATCTTCAAGATGAAATACGTTAATGTACGGAAATTTGTACCTTTATAAAATGCATCATCGAAGGAGGTATTTGAACGTACCCAGTGATGGTTATCTGGACTCATTTAGTCTGGAGAAAACTTAAAAAGAATACCAGTGCTGATACCCTGTAGCTACACCCTGTAGCCCTGTGGCCAGCCGTACAAACCCTTGAAAAAATTAAAAGTGCGAACCAAAAGAAAAATATCATTTATGTGAGGTTTTGCAGAGAATAAAGCTAAGAATAATAATATAAATCCCTCTCTCTATAAAGTACCCCTAGTTTTGCCATAATTTAGACTATAATAATATGTGGAATAATCATATTTTGTTGGCAATACTATCTTTTTGCCGGCTGACAGTCCCGGGCAGTGTATGTATTACCAAAACCCAATTCGTGAATTCCCTCGTACATTTTCATGCATTTGGCTTCAAACACTTCTTTGCTAGGCATCAAGAGGCATAAATAACTGAATACAGACTCTATTTTTGCATACAGTCATTGCAATCACTTATTCGGCAATTTTCATCTTGCCTCGCCATCAAAAGCACAACAGTTTTCTGCTTGAACACCGTTTTGCTTGGGGCAATCAATAGATGGCGTCTGTAGTCCACGATTCTGAAATTAAATCCGGTCCAATCCAGTTTCGAGTGCTGATTTTGCATACGTCACAGTCACCTGAGGCCCTTCGGTACTCGGGGGAAAACGAGACGCCGGTGTTTTAATTGGATAATGCTAGTTTCCGAACTATCAAATGGTCTAGTCTTGTGTGAGGTTCGCCCTTTTTAAAAAAAAATGGATAAATATAAATGATAATGAATATCAGACGTTTCATTGAATATATTGCGTTCGTGAAAGCTAGCTGAGATGTATGCAGATAATTTCAAGCTTGCAATGTCAGTAACTCGAGTTAGAATAGTTTTATTAATGTTTATTAGATAATCTATAATGTTTGAAAAATTTTCAGCTTTATTTTGGTAGGCATAGAGTAGGGTATTGCTTACCAAATATACCAATTTTTTTTAGTGCTCTGTTTAAGTGATATCACATAATAATACTACTACTACCACTACTTCTAATAATAATAATAATAATAATAATAATAATAATAATAATAATAATAATAATAATAATAATAATAATAATAATAATAATGTAAAGGCCACGATGCAAAATGATTCATCCGGGAGATGTAGAGAGCTCAGTCATCTCCCATCTTGGAGTTGCAAGATTCTGTTGACAGCTTTTGTCTAAGATGATATTTGCAATGGGTTTGTGAGGCTGCTCATTTTTCGAGATCATTTCAGACGAAAAGGAAAGCATCAGAAGAGCCGTTTTCGAAGACAATTAAATTGGTATACAGAGGTTTATTAGGCAATAGTAATTTCATTAAAACAAAATTGTTTATTGCATAATTTTTTTATACATGAAGGAGTTGGTTAGGTTACAAACCTGATCGTGCATCATACGGAAAGTAGCCCCACAGTGGCTTAAGATGCTGAGACTGATTATTTTTTTGACGATTTTAACTCATCCTGACATTATTAAATTTTGCTTATATACTTCTTTTGAATATAGGCTACCAGAATTAAGTACATACATTCCGCTTTCCAATGACACCAGAATGAGCGTCATAGCCGGAATAATAACTTCACAGACAACGTACACAGCAAAATATTGCTACCAAGAACTCTGGCTCTTAGAGAGACCTTACAGAGGCCTTGACTGAAAGGGTTAGTTGGCAGAGCGGAATGCTACAAAGCCAAGGGATCCAACGGGGGAAGCATCCCGATTTTAAATAAGAAATGCAGAGATAAATTATCTGTAAGAGAGGTCATAAAAAAAGCAAATTTTAAAATACTGTCTCCTTTAGTTTTGACATAGTCTGCACTGATAGAATTTTCAATTTCGCAATCCTGCGCATGATTAGACTTAAAATACTGCATTTTACCCAGCTGGAGGACCCAGTTGCAATATACTGCAATGTTGCTTTCATGAGTCAATTTTGATGCAAAATAACAATTCATTTTTTCCAGTTTTTCCATACACAAAATTCAATACATTGTCTAAACCTTGAATATGGACCCATCAAACATATGAACATTATTATTAAATTAATAATAGCTTTAGCAATCTGCGGAGCTTCATTGATATTCAGAGAGAGAGAGAGAGAGAGAGATAGAGAGAGAGAGAGAAGAGGGTATGAATGATTATTATTATTATTATTATTATTATTATTATTATTATTATTATTATTCAGAAGATAAACCCCGAATTAGAATGATGTATCTAATGTTATGGATTATTCTAGAGATTACCGTGGCCTTATACCACCACGGACCAGTGTTCCTTGAGCGGCCCCTAAGTGGAGTTTAAACCCGCAGACGAGAAGACGCGGGTGATCTGTTTGAGACAATAAAAGCTTGACGGGAGAGACTGAGAAGTTTTACAAGAGAACACCGATGAAACTCTACGGTAAAAGAGACCCACATTTCAGTTAATGGGGCAAGCGGCAGTGAGACTTGTGGTTGGACACTTTCGGTCGTTCATTCAAACAAAGTCCGAAAGAAAAGTTAATAAAGAAATGAAGTTGAAAGGAAAGTGGATGGAAATGGAAAGAAAATTCAGTTACTAAACCTAAGGGGATGATGAAGGTAACAGATGACTGAATAAGGGAAAAGAATAAAGCAGAGGTGACAGTGATAAGACAGAAAAATAACGAATAAGATAAAGGGAAAGTTTCGTGAAAAAAGTAGATATTTCGAAGCAATATGAAACTGAAATAACAAAAACAAAGATAATAAAAAGAAAACATGTCAATAAGAATGATAAATAAGAATTTCATGAATAGGAGAAGTCTGGGTCTACCCTTAGTGTGGGGTAAGAAGAACAAAGAAGGTCAGCAGAACATGAAGAAGATAAGGGTTCAGGAAAAGTCTGCCGGTGGTCAGATGGCAGGAAGGTCGTGAGTGACGTCACATGCTGTGGGGGTCATCATCGTCTGTGATGGGTCAGCTGGTCTGAGCTGGTTTACCACCATGCTGGAAACTCCCTCATCGGGGCTTCTTCTTGAGGGGTTTCCTGAGGGAGGCAATGCCCCCCCATGGGGTTTTACATTTTGGGTGCCTACTTGGGTCCAGTTACTGAAGGTTCTTAGGCTCTTATAATAATAATAATAATAATAATAATAATAATAATAATAATAATAATAATAATAATAATAATAATAATAATAATAATAATAATAATAATAAGGAAACCATCCCTGAATTCAAGCAGGAGACAAACTTCCTGGCAAAGAATCTACGGACACCGGGAGACAGGAGAGTCCCTGAGATTTGGTGATCTCTCTCTCTCTCTCTCTCTCTCTCTCTCTCTCTCTCTCTCTCTCTCTCTCTCTCTCTCTCTCTATTAGCAGCTAAGAGACCCCGTGGACATACTCTGGTCACTGAAAAAGAAATTATTTCATTTTTTTATCCAAACAGAATATAAATTGCGTCAACATTTACACAAAGTCAATGCGATGAAGTAATATTTATGCCTATAAAACCGATGCTTAAACAGGAAGAATTACGAAAAAAAATTAGATATTTTGAACAAACTCGAAAGTCTTCTAGACTTCCTTCTGGTAACACACAGAATCAATCGCCTCTTGCTTGGCCTTTGTGGAAGATGCAGGATAACCATCATGAAAAGAGGCTGTAACGTGTCATTATAGCATAATGATTAAATGTTCTCGAGCTGATTCTATGGAAGAATAATGCTTTTCTGTTATTGTAGGATTTCATAGGATTTTCGGTTTGATAAATAGCACCTGATGCGACAAATTGAATGCGGTTCCGCTAGTTCGAGATCATTCAAAGTTGACATTCTTGACGCTTCTTCAGTGGCTTCTAGATGTAAACGTTGGCATTCCTTTACATCCAGTTCCGGTCAGAGTTTCCCAGATTTGGAGGCACTGCTAAGATACAACGAGACCTTCCATGATAGTGCATTGAATGAAATTATTCTGCGTCAGTAACATTTCCCGAGATTTATAATATCGCGAGAAACGTGAAAAATACGTCAGGTTTAAATCAGGCGGGTATTTGTTCCTCAGAATAGCCAACTCCGAGATCTTTGGAACAATATGAAAAGCGCAGAACAGAGCTAAAATATTCACAATTAATAGGTAATTTTGTTCTTCTCTAGAGAATTAAAAAGAAAAAAACGATGCAATTGTTTCCCGCAGATGTCTGGCCTGAGACTTTGACCTCCATAAAGAGGAACCGGAGGGAGGGAGGGTTGTCGGAACTGACAATCCATATTAAATGCTTTTTAAAGTCAATGAATTCCAGAGAAAGAGTTTCTTATTCGAAGTCAACTGCAGTCAGGCCAGAAACCTAGTTTAGTAATAAATATACAATGATGATATTATTCTATGCTCAGAACTGCTGCAGTGCTCCTGTCAAAAATACGATATGTTGCATTTCATGTTGTTGGTCTGCCTGCATGGGTCTTCATGTCGTCTATGACGGGCGGTGGCATTTTCGCTCTGGGGGAGGACTGTAGGCAAATGGGTTTTCATTGTCTTCCCTTGCCTCGAATTTAGGGTGATTTTTCTTTTGCAAGAAATATGCATTTCCAGTTGAAACTGAATTTAGATATCCCTAAGGAATCATCATTTTAGATTATGAGAAAAAGATGGGAATAAGAATAATCTAACTGGTTTCCTCTCCCATCTGTGAAAATGCAGTGGTTCACTTGCGCTGATTTTCTTCGGCAGCCAATAGGTGGCGTTCACGACTTGCTTATAGTCAAAATTGCTGTACATTTTTTGGTGGAGAAAGGACCGCATGGGGACCACATGGCCACCTTAGAGTATATGGAGAGTTGAAGGCATAATTAAAGTACGATTTCATTAATTGATCATTATGATACAATTTCATAAAATTATTAGAGGACAATTCCCAATTTTCGTTTGTTAAGTTAGGAGGCTAAAATTGAACTCAGACTGAAACGTAATATAGCCTTTGAACACATGATGACTTCCTGTAATCACATGATCACTACAGTTTAGTTTCATGTGGATGAAACTGAACCAAGGCAAATGAATAACTCCGATATGTATACCCAAATCATTGCCTGACCAAAGAAGGGCCTAAAGATGCCATGCAATCATTTGATGAAAGAATCCTCATCCCAAAAGGCTCTTATAAAGGACAGCAAACATCCGCCCTCACTGCAATGTTGCAGATGGAGGTGCAATGTGAAATATGATGATATTAGGGGTAATGAGGTATTGTTGCAATTGTTGCAAAATTAGTATAAAATAGCAAAACAATCTTCCCTTCTAACTGGATGTTTTTTGGCTTCTAATGATGAATGCTTTCGAAATTACAATATTTTGGAATCAACTAGCAACATGACAATGTTGAAAGCAAGAATTTTTTTCTGGGAGCAAACCATCTTTACTTTGAAACTGGATACAATGCAGTCTACTGGGCCTTAAATGGCTTGCAAGCATGCATAATTCGCGTTTATTAAAATGAGTTTGTAATACTGCAATGTTGCAAGCAAAGCTAAGTTAATGAAAATATCAGGGCTACAGCCTTAGGTTTTTTCTAAAGGACCAAACAAATTTTACTTGATTTTGGATAGAAAGTAGTTCATTGAATTTTGGGAGTTCAAAACCGACTTTTGAAGTTTCGAACTGAATAAAAGGCAGTCTACTGGGACTCTCATGACAAATATACATTCGAAATCAAAATATATTGCAATTTGCTTGCAATATGGGAAGGTTGCAGGCAAACTCATGACATAAAAAATAGCAAGACAATTAGGGCGTTTTTGGGGGAACGTACCCTTTTGCTTCAAACTAAAAAAAGGGAAAGCAAAATGCAGTCGAAATTGTAGTAAATTGCAACTTTCTTGCATTATTGCAATGTTGCAGGGGGTCCGGCAAAATTCATAAAAATACCAAGACTGCAGCCTTTGGCAACTTTTTAGGGGCCACAACGACTTTTCCTTCAATCAGGATAAATACAAATTAGTGCATGGAAGTTTGCAATATACCTCAGTATCTTTGCAATATGGCAATGTTGCAAGAAATTAAAAAATGCAAAGTATCAACCTTATCATGATGTTTCCTGGGAGTAAACCAGCTATTCCTTTTTTGGATAAAATGCAGTCTGATGTTCTCTATGCATGGAAAGTTGCAATTTATTGCAATTTCCTTGCAACAAGGAATTTTCCAGCAAGGGAAAATTCGCCAAAATGTCAAGGCTGTAGCCTTGGTACTTTTCCTCTTGGCAAAGAAACTTTTGATTCAGGCTTGATAAAATGCAATATGCTGACATTCTGATCACGAAAATACATGAGAATTTGCAACATATTGCAATGCCCTTGCAATACAGCAATGTTGCAAGCAGGCAACATTGGCAAGAATAGCAAGGATATACACCAAGGATTTTTTCGTCGAACAAACCCACTTTTCCTTCAGACTGGAGAATTAATATGCCTACGAAATTGCAATATATCGCAATTTCCTTGCAATACTGCAATGTTGCAATCAGACCAAGATTCGTCAGAATGCAAAGCTACAGCCTAAGGAAGGAATATAGTTTAGGCCACAGGCTAAGCACTGGGACCTAAGAGATCACTCAACACTGGAAAGGAAATTGAGAGAAGAAAGGTTTGAAAGGGGTAACAGGAGGATGACCTCCCAGTTGCACTATGAATCAGTTGTTGGGAGAGGGTGGATAGCAAGCCATGGAAGAAAGAGAATATGAAAGGAGGTACAGTAAAAGGAATGAAAGGGGTTATAGCAGTTAGGGGCCATGGAAGGGACACTGCAAAGAACCTCAAGTAATGCCTACAGTGCACCACATGAGGTGCACTGACGGCACTAACCCCACTACGGGATATGGTCATCTTGAGGTTGAAAAGGTTTTAAATTAGGTGCAGTTTGTGTCAAAGAGGAGATAATTATTATTCTTCCAATGTGTGTTGCTGTCATCATAAGCTACATTCCAACCACTCTGTGCAAATTCCTGTTCTCATTGCAACCACAGACAGTCCTTCCTACCTTCGACATTGCCTGAAGGTTCTCAGATATTTTGGTTTCATAAAATGATGAAGCAAAAATTCATCAGTTTCAGCAGATGAGTTGAGGAAGGATCTCTATTTGATCTGCTTATGATGAATATTAAGAATATATCTTCAACACTAACAATGTAGTTTGCTGATCTCAAAGGATTTTTAGTATGTAAATAATGATGCATCAATATTTACATACTTATATGTTTATTTTCGCATGATCCCCTCCCCCCACCCTCCACCACCCCCCAAAAATAAAAACTGTTAAAGGTATGGATTTGATTCCTGCACGCATTTGGGGTCGGGGTAAAACACGCCACGATCGTTCTGTCTACGAACAATAACTGCAGAGTTGTCGGAACTGCCAATCTGTACGGCTTCTAAAGCAGGTGGATTCAAGATATTTTATTATTCCAAGTAGTCTGTAGTCAGTTCAGAAATCTCAGTTGCAAATAAATAACTTTTTATTCAATTGTCTGATGCTGAGAACTGTGACATTGCTGTTCAAAAGTCGGTGTTGAATCTGATTATGTTGGTGTGCCTGCATGGGTCTTCATGTCGTCTATGGTTCTCGTGTAATTTTTCTCTTTATGAATTATTTATTATAAATTGGTATTTCATTTTGTTATCTCGACACAATTATCATCTCATAAAATGAGGGAAAGCTTCTCATAAAAATAATTAGGTAGATTTCACTCCCATCTTGGAAGATGCAGTGGTCCACCTGCGCTGATTTTCTTAGGTGGCCAATAGGTGGCGATAACGACTTGCTTATAGTTAAAATTGCTGTACATTTTTTGGTGGGGAAAGGACCGCATGGGGACCACGTGGCCGCCTCAGAGTGTTCGGAGGATTGAAGACGAAACTGAAATCAGATTTCATTCTTTATTTGATACAGTTTTCTGAGATATTGAAAGGAAAATTCCCACTGGTCGCTTCTTAAGATAGAAGAATGAAAATGAACTCAAAATGAAACGAAATATTTAGCCTTTGAACACATTACTAACTCCCTATAATCACATGACCTACAGTTTAGTTTCCTCTGTATAAAACTGATTCAAGACTGTAAATAAAGAGGACTATATTTGTACCCATTTGATTAACCTACAAAATAAGGTTGTGAAAATGACCTGCAATCATTTCATTTCACTTCATTTCTCGTTCTCAGAGTGTTATCATAATGCACAATTTATATACATCAAAATAGCAAGGTCAAATAATACTATATTAATGGGGTATTTATATGTGAACTGAGGACCAGAGAGAGAGAGAGAGAGAGAGCGATAGCCATTCGTGAAATGCTCATTACATATTCTATCTATCTATCTATCTATCTATCTATCTCTGACTTTTTATTGAACA
Organism: Macrobrachium rosenbergii; assembly: GCA_039081455.1. Taxonomy (NCBI): domain Eukaryota; kingdom Metazoa; phylum Arthropoda; class Malacostraca; order Decapoda; family Palaemonidae; genus Macrobrachium; species Macrobrachium rosenbergii. Next base: position 53,075 of record JANJGK010004323.1, read on the forward strand.
GCGAGAGACATTATTGGTGTCGGTGAATCTATCTGTTAAATGATGTCATGGAAAAATAATGACAAACACATGTGAATAATAATAATAATAATAATAATAATAATAATAATAATAATAATAATAATAATAATAATAATAATAATAATAATAATAATAATAATAATAAGGCAAAGAGCCAGAATTTCTTCTTACCATTATCAGAAAAACTGAGAAATTTTGAGAGAGAGAGAGAGAGAGAGAGAGAGAGAGAGAGAGAGAGAGAGAGAGAGAGAGAGGCCACCCCCTTCCTGTGGTTGACTTTTCAGAATATATATATATGTAATTCACCGACCACATTTTTGCAACGAAGTGATCACGACCGGGATGTCTCCCAAATCAAGAAGCATGGCCACAGAAAGTGAGTCATGTCTATTGAAAGTGATCTATAAACACTTAACACCTGATATAGACACCTTCAATAGGAGGAAGTCTCAGAGACCTCTTCCCATATATCAGGTGATACTCCGCAACGGTTTCATTATTATTATTATTATTATTATTATTATTATTATTATTATTATTATTATTATTATTATTATTCAGAAGATAAAGAAGAACCCTATTCATATGGAACAAGAAGCCCACCAAAGGGGCCATTGACTTGAAGCTGAAGCTTCCAAAGAATATTGAGGAGTTCATTTGAAAGAAGAAATATTTCATATTTATCAATATTTTATAATTATTCCTTCCTCTTGATGATATACAATCATGTGCTTTGTTTTTTAAATGTATTCAACTTGGGGCAATAATGATTTAGGAAAATGTCATTAAAACTACTGTTTGTTTTCGTTCTACAATAAATGAAAATTTGATCATATTTGACCACAGAGGCGATGCTGGAATGATTTAAAAGTTTCAAAAATTTTCCAGCTCCTGGAAGGACAAGAGACAGAAATCATTGGCGCATGCGTCGAACGCTGCCATGGCTCAGAAAAATGCAAATTTCAGTCTGCAAAAACAAAATCTGATTAAAAAAAAGGCGAAGAGTTTAAAAATGGATTCAGTGAACAATCTTATGCTCATGAAAATATGGACTACATGGCGGAGGAGCAGTTTGGAGTCGACGTTACAGCCTTCGGCGATTTATAAAGCGGGAATGTTTTTAATACTGTCACGTTTGGGACTAAGTTCTGCGCTCGAGATATGCACGGGAAGGAATTAGTAGGAGAGGAGGACCCTAGAATGGAGACTTTCGAGGACTTTCACGAGAAGAAAGCAGAGAGAGAGAGAGAGAGAGAGAGAGATAGATGAGATTCGTCTTGCCAGAATTGCCGTTTGGATCAACAGATCGGTGAAGTCTCGTAAGGAATCAAGAGGACTTTTTGCCGTCTTCGAATCCTTCCTTCAGTCAGTCACCAGTTCCTGGAGGCACGAGAGAGACGCGATGTATATCAGGAAAGGAAAGCAAAGGAGTGGTTGCAGAGATGCTGAAATGGCCTAAAACCTTCGGAGTCTTCCTTGAAAGTGCTTCAGAATCCTTCGGTCTCAGCTCCTGGTGGAAGGGCGAGAGAGAAGAAGAGCCATTCGCGGATGCCCCCAGCACTCTAGCTCAGTGGAACTCCAACTTCAGAGTCTCCAGAAGCAAGCTCCGAAATCCTTCGAGTCTCCTTGAAGCCTTCGGAGGTTTGGTGTCATATTCGAAAAGTAGGGATAAGGAGGGTCTGAACCACAAGGCAGAGGGGCCCGAAGGCGCCCCAAGGATGCCTTCCCTTGAAGGCACCCTTGACTGGGGAAGTTCCTCCTCAGAGGCTGCTTCCCTGGAGGTAGGCAGGTTTCCTGCCAGGCTGGGGAAGCAGGCCTGAGGAGGGCCTGAACCACAAGGCTGAGGGGCCCCAAGGTGCCTTAAGGAAGCCTTACCTTGAAGGCACCCTTGAGTGGGGAAGATCCTCCTCAGAGGCTGCTTCCCTGGAGGTAGGCAGGTTTCCTGCCAGGCTGGGGAAGCGGGCCTGAGGAGGGCCTGAACCACAAGGCTGAGGGGTCCCAAGGTGCCCTAAGGAAGCCTTCCCTTGAAGGCACCCTTGAGTGGGGAAGATCCTGCTCAGAGGCTGCTTCCCTGGAGGTAGGCAGGTTTCCTGCCAGGCTGGGGAAGCGGGCCTGAGGAGGGCCTGAACCACAAGATTGAGGGGTCCCAAGGTGCCCTAAGGAAGCCTTCCCTTGAAGGCAACCTTGAGTGGGGAAGATCCTGCTCAGAGGCTGCTTCCCTGGAGGTAGGCAGGTTTCCTGCCAGGCTGGGGAAGCGGGCCTGAGGAGGGCCTGAACCACAAGGCTGAGGGGTCCCAAGGTGCCCTAAGGAAGCCTTCCCTTGAAGGCAGCCTTGAGTGGGGAAGATCCTGCTCAGAGGCTGCTTCCCTGGAGGTAGGCAGGTTTCCTGCCAGGCTGGGGAAGCGGGCCTGAGGAGGGCATGAACCACAAGGCTGAGGGGTCCCAAGGTGCCCTAAGGAAGCCTTCCCTTGAAGGCAGCCTTGACTGGGGAAGATCCTCCTTAGAGGCTGCTTCCCTGGAGGTAGGCAGGTTTCCTGCCAGGCTGGGGAAGTGGGCCTGAGGAGTGCCTGAACCACAAGGCAGAGGGGTCCCAAGGTGCCCTAAGGAAGCCTTCCCTTGAAGGCAACCCTTGAGTGGGGAAGATCCTCCTCAGAGGCTGCATCCCTGGAGGTAGGCAGGTTTCCTGCCAGGCTGGGGAAGTGGGCCTGAGGAGGGCCTGAACCACAAGGCTGAGGGGTCCCAAGGTGCCCTAAGGAAGCCTTCCCTTGAAGGCACCCTTGAGTGGGGAAGATCCTCCTCAGAGGCTGCTTCCCTGGAGGTAGGCAGGTTTCCTGCCAGGTTAGGGAAGCGGCCTGAGGAGGGCCTGAACCACAATGCTGAGGGGACCCAAAGTGCCCTAGGGGAACCGCCCCTTAGGAGTACCTTTGTCAGGGGAAGGACCTCCTCAGATTCTCCGATGACGTCATCAAGTGAGGAAATAAGAAAAGTAAGGAAAAATATGCTTTTTCTTCCTACGTAATGCGATGACGTCATTACAACCACTTTTAATAATAATAATAATAATAATAATAATAATAATAATAATAATAAGGCAACTGAGGGAGAGAAAGAGTGTGAGTGAGCGTCAGTCTTGAGGGCATCAGTCTTGCAAGTGTCAGTCTAACAACCATCAGTCTTTGGAGCATCAGTCTAAAGAGTGTCAGATTAATGCTCGTCAGTCTAAAGAGCGTCTGTCTTGCGAGGTGCAGTCTAGCAAGAGTCAGTCTTGCGATTGTCAGTCTAGCGAGCATTGGTGAGTGTTAGTCTAATGATTATCAGACTTGCGGGGGTCAGTCTAACAAGCATCAATCTAATGAGTGTCAGTCGTGCGAGCATCATTCTTGAGAGCGTCAGTTTAACAAGCCTTCCTGAGCGTCAGTCTTGCATATGTCAGTCTAATGAGCATTAGTGAGCATCATCATTGCATACCTCAGTCTAACGAGCATTAGTGAGCGTCATCATTGCAGAAGGCAGTCTAACGAGCGTCAGTGAATGTTTTGCATTGTGTCAGTCTAATAAGCATCAGCGAGTTGTCAGTCTTGCTTGCATGTGTTAGTTAACAAGAGTTAGTCTTCCGAGCGTCAGTCTAACGAGCGTCACTCTTGCGGGCGTCAGTCTAACGATCATCAGTGAATGTCAGTCTTGCATGTGTCAGTCTAATGAGCATCAGTGAACGTTAGTTTTGCCAGCGTCATTCTAATGAGCACCAGTCTAATGAGCGTCAGTCTTGCGAGTGTCAGTCTAACAAGCCTCACTGAGCATCAGTCTTGCATACGTCAGTCTAACGAGCGTTAGTGAGCATTATCATTGCAGAAGGCAGTCTAACGAGCATCAGTGAATGTCAGTCTTGCATGTGTCAGTATAATGAGTGTGAGTGAGTGTCAGTCTTGCATGTGTCAATCTAATGAGAGTCAGTCTTCCGAGCGTCACTCTCGCGGGCGTCAGTGAACGTCAGTCTTGCATGTGTCAGTCTAATGAGCATCAGTGAGCGTGAGTCTTGCGAGCGTCAGTGAGAGAGAGAGAGAGAGAGAGAGAGAGAGAGAGAGAGAGAGAGAGAGAGAGAGAGAGAGAGAGAGGTCATGGCGGGTAAGTTATTATCGGCCTCTGTGATTCTTCTTCTTCTTCTTCTTTTATCGGCTGATTTCCTCAAGAGGGGCACAATCTCTCTCTCTCTCTCTCTCTCTCTCTCTCTCTCTCTCTCTCTCTCTCTCTCTCATGTCTGTCTCCCTCCCTCCCCTTCTCCATCTGAGGGAAAAGGAGTCATGGCTATCAATCAGATATTCAGGGGTGCGGGGGTGGGGAGGGTGTGATTGCCGTATTCACCTTAATTTTAATATAATATAAAATAATAATAATAATAATTCAGCGAAGGAAATGAACATCAACCTCAACTATGAGAAGCTTATATAAAGTTCCCGCCCGATTCTCAGTCCAGCCGCTCGAGGCGGGTGTTGGGGATGGTGGGGGAGGAAGTGGTGGAGAGGATTGCTGGCGTTTCGTCCTCCTCCAAAAACCGGTTTACTCTTGGGGAGCAGTTCCGTACACACACACACACACACACACACACACACACACACACACTCAATCTCTCTCTCTATCTTTAGCACAGGAAGGCTCTCAGACTTGTCCAATGGACAGCAGCAACTGACGGCGTACAATGTATGGGGGGTAAGGCACCTTCCCCCCGCCCCTTAAATGGTCACAGGTGCGACCTGCTCGCCGAAGGATAGAGTTTAATGACCTGTTCAATGTCAGTCGAGACTTCACCTGGAAAACCCCATAAATAATATCCCCTTTGTCATTTGGCCGGTTTTTATTCAGATTCCAATCACATGACATGGCGGGATCTTTCAACATGACATCGCTTAGATAGATATATATTTTGATATCATAAACAATGGGATATTTTGTTTCATTTCTCTCGTTTCTGAGGGACGTTTTTAAGCAGTGAAAGCTTCACATTAATCAAATTAAATCCATTTAAAAGATGGTCCAGATTCGACATTCGAAATGGAGGCTGTTGGAAAATTGAATATGGTTTTATTTACCTGGTTTCATTGGATTGAGAGAGAGATTATTATTATTATTATTATTATTATTATTATTATTATTATTATTATTATTATTATTATAATACAGTAACCAGCTGAGCATGTCAAAGTGGTCTCCTTGGACAGTTGGAGAAGGCTTAGTTCTATAACCTGCAAGTAAATGAATATAGGAACCGGGTTATATATAGTCAAACTACAGTGGAATCTCTCTCTCTCTCTCTCTCTCTCTCTCTCTCTCTCTCTCTCTCTCTCTCTCTCTCTCTCTCTCTCTCAAAATTAGAAAAATAATTCCTCCCTAAATGACGATAGAAATCACACATGTCCATCAGTCGAGAAACTTGTTATGCGCCACTTCCATCGAAATTCGGGTTAGGACCAGGATTCATTAAAAATGTGGATAAAGAATAACGCTATGCGCCACCTTTATTACGGTCGCGAATTGCTCTTAATTGAAAGTGTTTTCCCTGACGCAAGTCACAACTCACCTCATTTCTGGAGAGTCAGTTTCTTCATCGATAATATTGTTAGGCGCCATGAAGTGGGCCAGCTGCTCTAAGAAGCATTTTTCTTGGGGGCCGTTATACAGATTTATATTACTCGGAGAGACGTTGGCTGCGAGTGTCAGGCCAACCGGCGCTTTTGTTGTCATTGTGGTGTGACTCTAGAAGTCGTTTCCGTGTTCCTTCAACTTTATCGCTAACGGCGAGGATATTATCAGTCATCGAGCAATAGTATTACTGCTGTATTGAGTTGAGACAACGTAGATCCTATGGAAGTGTGGTTTGTGGCCGGGGGGCCGTCGCCCCGCATGGTGTGGGAAAAAGGGAAAAATATGTCTGGCGTTGGTGGCTTCTGTGACAGAAGTCCAGCTTGTTTTGGCTGAAGTTTCGCCGTCAGATGATAGTAATACTGATGATAATTAGCCTCTTCTGATAATCTTGGTGATGATGGTGTTACTGAATAAAGAAGCAGCATCGTCGTGACAGGACGTCAATGTTTTTACAAAGTTGACGATGAGGCGACTCGTGTCATCCTCGAGCGCATTACAATCGCAAATTCGGGCGTAGTCCTTCCAACATTGCCGCCGCCCCCCGGCCCGCCCCCCCCCCCCCCCCCCACTACTTGTGGATGACCCCGGCTGGTCAAGGGATTGACGCATCTCACTTTACTCTACTGAAATGAGAAGAGACGAGGCAGGAAGGAACTTCTCACAATCAGGTGAGGGAAACTACCTTTGTTTTTCCAGAGCCATTTTTGTTGCCTTAACATTCTCGAATGAATATTCTTTATATATACATTAATCACCTGCTTCCTCATTCATCATTATTCGCAGTTTTGTCAGGACTCTTATTATCATTCTCTTTTTTTATTCACGTTGATGATGAACTGTGAATGACAGTATTAATTTGGGGGAATTATTGTCTTTCTGGAAACGACAGAGGATGGGCCACCACCTGGTCCTGGTTAAAGTTTCATAATTCAGCTTCTGGAAACGACAGAGAATAGGCCACCACCTGGTCCTGGTCAAAGTTTCATCATTCAGCTTCTGGAAACGATAGAGGATAGGCCTTTGATGAAAGGACATTTGAAGAATGAACATTTGAGAGAACATTTGAAGAAAGGGTATTTAAAAGGACATTTGAAGGGACATTTGAAAGGACATTTAAAAGGACATTTGATGAAAGGACATTTGAAGAAAGGACATTTGAAAGGACATTTGAAAGGACACTTGAGGGGACATTTGAAAGGACATTTGAAGGGACATTTCAAAAGACATTTGAAAGGACATTTGAAGGGATACTTGAAGGGACATTTGAAAGGACTTTTGAAGGGACATTTCAAAAGACATTTGAAAGGACACTTGAAATGACATTTGAAGGGACATTTGAAAGGACATTTGAAGGGACATTTGAAAGGACATTTGAAAGGACATTTGAAGGGACATTTGAAGGGACATTTGAAAGGACATTTGAAGGGACATTTGAAAGGACATTTGAAGGGACATTTGAAAGGACATTTGAAGGGACATTTGAAGGGACATTTGAAAGGACATTTGAAGGGACATTTGAAGGGACATTTGAAGGGACATTTGAAGGGACATTTGAAAGGACATTTGAAGGGACATTTGAAGGGACATTTGAAGGGACATTTCAAAAGACATTTGAAAGGACATTTGAAGGGATACTTGAAGGGACATTTGAAAGGACTTTTGAAGGGACATTTCAAAAGACATTTGAAAGGACACTTGAAATGACATTTGAAGGGACATTTGAAAGGACATTTGAAGGAACATTTGAAAGGACATTTGAAAGGACACTTGAAGGGACATTTGAAAGGACTTTTGAAGGGACATTTCAAAGGACATTTGAAATGACATTTGAAAGGACATTTGAAGGGACATTTCAAAGGACATTTGAAAGGACACGAAGGGACATTTGAAGGGACATTTCAAAGGACATTTGAAAGGACACGAAGGGACACTTGAAGGGACATTTGAAAGGACTTTTGAAATCACATTTGAAAGGACATTTGTTAGGACATTTGAAGGGACATTTCAAAGGACATTTAAAAGGACACTTGAAGGGACATTTGAAAGGACTTTTGAAAGGACATTTGAAAGGACTTTTGAAGGGACATTTGAAAGGACATTTGAAAGGACACTTGAACGGACATTTGAGGGACACTTGAAGGGTCATTTGAAAGGACATTTGAAGGGAAATCTGGAAGGACATTTAAAAGGACACTTGAAAGGACATTTGAGGGGACATTTGAAGGGACATTTGAAAGGACACTTGAAAGGACATTTGAAGAGACACTTGAAAGGACTTTTGAAACCACATTTGAAAGGACTTTTGAAGGGACATTAGAAAGGACATTTGAAGGGATATTTGAAAGGACATTTGAAGGGATACTTGAAAGGACATTTGAAGGGTCGTTTGAAAGGACATTAGAAGGGGCATTTGAAAGGACATTTGAAGGGACACTTGAAAGGACATTTGAAGGGACATTTGAAAGGACATTTGAAGGGTCATTTGAAAGGACATTTGAAGGGTCATTTGAAAGGACATTTGAAGGGACATTTGAAGGGTCATTTGAAAGGACATTTGAGGGACATTTGAGGGACATTTGAAGGGTCATTTGAAAGGACATTTGAAGGGAAATCTGGAAGGACATTTAAAAGGACACTTGAAAGGACATTTGAGGGGACATTTGAAGGGACATTTGAAAGGACACTTGAAAGGACATTTGAAGAGACACTTGAAAGGACTTTTGAAACCACATTTGAAAGGACATTTGAAGGGATATTTGAAAGGACATTTGAAGGGATACTTGAAAGGACATTTGAAGGGTCGTTTGAAAGGACATTAGAAGGGGCATTTGAAAGGACATTTGAAGGGACACTTGAAAGGACATTTGAAGGGACATTTGAAAGGACATTTGAAGGGTCATTTGAAAGGACATTTGAAGGGACATTTGAAAGGACATTTGATGGGTCATTTGAAAGGACATTTGACAATTGAAAGGATTTTTGAAGACATTAGAAAGGACATTTGAAAGGACATTTGAACGGTCATTTGAAAGGACATTTGAAGGGACATTTGAACTGTCATTTGAAAGAACATTTGAAGGGACATTTGAAAGGACATTTGAAGGGTCATTTGAAAGGACATTTGAAGGGACATTTGAAAGGACATTTGAAAGGATTTTGGAAGACATTTGAAAGGACATTTGAAGGGACATTTAAAAGATCATTTGAAGGGTCATTAGAAAGGACATTTGGAGGGACACTTGAAAGGACACTTGAAAGGACTTTTGATAAGACATTTGAAAGGACATTTGAAAGCACATTTGAAGAAAGTACATTTGCAGAAAGGACATTTAAAGAAAGGACATTTGAAAGGACATTTGAAGAAAGGACATTTAAAAGGACATTTGAAGAAGGGACATTTGAAGAAAGGACATTTAAAAGGACATTTGAAGAAAGGACATTTAAAAGGACATTTGAAGAAAGGTCATTTAAAAGGACTTTTGAAGAAAGGACATTTAAAAGGATTTTTGAAGAGAGGACATATTTTGACCCCAGATAAAAATCACGGAAAAAAAGTCACCGGGAAAAGTCACAAGAAAAAGTCCCAGGAAAAAAACCATAGGAAAAAAGTCACAGAAAAAATCACTGGAAAAAAAAAGTAACAGGAAAAAGTCACAGGGAAAACCACAGAAAAAAGTCACAGGAAAAAGTCACGGGAAGAAAACTGTTAGGAGAGGGCAGAGGAAAGTCAGACGGAAGAAAGAGAACATGAAAGGAGGTACAGTA